>JAQMYJ010000021.1:7148864-7175198 GCA_030014305.1 Clarias laeviceps
ATGGTGTTGACTCTTTTAGTGTTCATACAAATATTTACACATTAAGTTTACTGAAAGTAAAAACAGTTGAAAGTCAGGGGACGTTTCTTTTTTTGCTGAGTATATATAGGCTATATATATAAAATAATACCTTAAGAAACAGAAGATCTCTGGTGTAAGAGGTGAGTTCCATAACATGACTTAAATACATATCAGGCAGTTAGTAGTGAATAAACTACAAACATCAGCCTGTAACATTTGCGATTCACATCTCACATAACTATCCAACTTCCATTCATCGAGTTCATCGTCCTATCGACAAGAAGAGGATGAGATGGGTCTCATTATAATCACATTAGACTGGCCTTGTGTTTCCCAGAGATAACCTCTGACCTATTGATTCCCATTCCCTTCTTCTGCTCATCCGTTCTCTGTGGGGAACACAGCACTTTAAGCATTTTAAAATTTCAAGCAAATTACAGGTGAGGTCTAATCCAATTCCAGTAAGTTTCCAGGAAGAACGGGAAAAAAGCTACGTAAGCCATGTAGCAATCCATTCACCCAATTAGTTTCCACATGCTCTTAAATGTAATTTAATAATAAATAATAAGCTACAATATCTACAGAGCAGAGACTTTTTTTTTTTTTTTTTTTTTTTACAATTCTGATATTCATTAAACCAGAATGGAGAATTTTTGTTTTCTCCATTCTGCCATTTTTTTATATATTTATTTTTATCCATGTCTTCTCTCAAACTGTTTTGCCGGCACGGTGCTGTTTACTGATCACAAAGAATCTCTTCCAGGATACTGAGTACAGCACTTTCAAACCACTCACATGCCCTCACAGGGTTCATTTTACACTGATGACTGGAGATTGCCTGGAAACACGAACACACACAAACACTGACTGCAGGATGCCCACAGTTTACTAAAAAGCACTAAAAGGAATTTAGGGAATACAGCATGTAGCTCTGTGACAGGGGCTGACGGAATGAATGACAGCTGGTCAATTAGACAGTTCTGCTGAAACAGCAAATTAGAGCACGTTCGGAAAATTGGAGCATTAAGTGGAGTTTAGATAATTGGAACATTATGTGGGACTCTGAAGATCAGTGATTTAATTAATTGCACATCTACAAAATGCTCTAATTTACTAAGAAATGAAAGGATCCTATAGCACTTCTTTTCCACACTGCTTCCTTTCAAGGTCACTGATAACCCGTGTTCCTCATTGTCACATATTATTCTATTACATTATATTTTGGAATGCAATTTTTATTACAATTTAACCTTCTTTGACTCATATCATCTGCTTTTTAATTAACCAATTTAACATTTATTTTAGCCTTCATGTTTTAGTAAGGTTTTAATGTACTAAGGGTACTAAGTAATAATGTACTATTTGTTGCTGGTTATTTTACAAGGGGTGTTCAAGTCAAACTGGGACTTGTGATGAAATTTCTTAATGATAGTGTAAAAGTTCATACGTTTGCAAATAAGGATCCCGGCTGAGGTGGCTCGGAACCCCGTGCAAGTGGAAAGTCTGATCCGTGAAAATTGACAGATAACTTCTCATCAACTTGTAGTTCTGCCTGTGGGCATCACTTGCACATTAGGGGAACTCAGCTAGGATATTTTGCTAATACAGTCCTGACCTCCCTCCAAGTGAATTTCCATATGTCTGAGGCATCAAGAGAGTTCCTGAAAGGCCGGCATTAGAGTGCATTAGTGTAGTAGGGGATTATACAGAAAAATAAACTATTTACTAGTTTTTACTTTCATAATAGTGCTCTGTTATTTTGCACAATCAAAATTCCCAGTTTGACTTGAACACTTCTTATACAACCACATTTCTGGTATGATGGTCCTCCGCATGTGGCTTGACCACATTTTTCCTTTACAGATGCTAACAAGCATTACCAAGGATTTATTTAGTGATTTGGTTAATTTAAAACTTTGTAGCCTGTTATAGGTACCTGCTACAAACTTTTCTGTTTGCAACAACAACAACAACAACAACAATAATAATAATAATAATAATAATAATAATAATAATAATAATAATATTAATAATAATAATAATAATAATAAATTGTGCTACAGTAAGAA
Organism: Clarias laeviceps; assembly: GCA_030014305.1. Classification (NCBI taxonomy): domain Eukaryota; kingdom Metazoa; phylum Chordata; class Actinopteri; order Siluriformes; family Clariidae; genus Clarias; species Clarias laeviceps. The sequence goes on from JAQMYJ010000021.1 coordinate 7,150,955, forward strand.
CTAGGTTCTTACTAATCATTTCCTAATCATTGTGTGGAATTATCTGCATAGATATTAAACAGGTTTTTCCCAGATAAACATTATAAAATAGCTAAAAATTTAAAATAAAAAAATGATAATACAATCTTTAAAATTATTGTATTTTTTTTCCCCACTCATTTTCACTTTGTAGCTCTGCAGCCTAATTTGGAAATGATTATGTACTTTGCGTCAAACCTAATTACATTGAAGTTCAAAGACAAATAGATGGACATTTTTAAGCCAAATTAAAAGCAGTAATACTGTAAACATAAAAACTATGGTATTGAAGTCCTACAGCTCGGTGGTCAAAATTTACCAAGTGAGCTTTTAAATTTATTTTTAAATAATATCATATATGTGCAGGGGTCCTAACTAAGGAAGTGTGACTGCTTTATTCAGAGTAAAGACATTAAAAAAAAAATTTAAAAAACATGAAGACAAACAATTGAATTAATATGTATACTGTATGCATGCAGAGGAGAAGGTTATTAGTGCAGGATAAGAATTTTAGCTTGTCAGCTTAAAACACATAGAGATAGAAAAAGAGAGAGAGAGAGAGAGAGAGAGAGAGAGAGAGAGAGCAAGATTTAGGCAACTTCGAACACAGAATTGCTAGAAAGCATAGAAAACACACCGGCTGAAGTATGAAACAAAAGACAGATGCCAAAAGGAGTGCCAGCTTTTAATTCGGCCATGTCTTGGCCTATTCCTTTCCCTGGAGTAGGGCCTCATTTTATAGAGGAAAGAACAGGAGAGAGAGAAAACTGTTTCCTCCATCTGAGACACCATATGTTCAGAGAAACAGTCAAATTTTCAAACAGATATGAAGCTTTTTTTCTATGCATATCAATTAGGTTTAATTAAAGATGCACCCCTCCTCTCGTACCCACACACCTCATCTTCCTTGTCCCATGGCGGTGTGCAAATAAGAAGCATTTATTTTTTTTTACATGCCAAGGTTTGAAGGATCTAATTGATATTCCCATATTGTTCCCATATTCCTGAACCATATAGAACTCGCTCGGTCAACAGATGGTGTGTGTTTTTTAACACCTCCGGATAAGCTCTCTGCAGCACCTCAGCAATGGCATCAAACACCACTATATTCTATCAGTAAGACTCAGACATTTTAAAAACGGAATATATTATCACCATGGCAAATGTGATACTTTACAACCCAACTGCAATTTTTCAAACTATCTCCAGTTTTGCAAGCCAGGTTTATTTTTTTTTTCTTCATTTGTAGATCTCACTTAACACCTAAAAGATACACATTTTCTTTGCTAGCGTGCAATATAAGACCAAAGCTACGGTATCATCTGACCTGTCAGATATGGCGGTATAGTCTTTTAATTATTTAGAAGTTGTTGTGTTAGCTTTAGTAAGATAGGTTAAAATAAGATGTGGTTTGTAGCAGTGGTGGGGTGTTCACATTACTATTACTGAATCGTGATGTACAGTATAAAGCGATGTGGTGGATCAGTTGTTACGGGTTTGGGCTACTTTTTGGATAATTTCCAAGAAGTTTAAAATCACAGCATCACCAAGAAGCCGCTATTTACTGTATTTATTAATTAAAAAGTAGCGGTGCGGTTTCAAGACACAATGACGTCATGGTCTTTGCTCAAACACTTACAGTAGTAATATCCTTAGTGATGTGTGAATCCTGGAATGCGGTGTGCTCTGCTGGTACAGGGTGATTTGGCTCAGAAAAACTCACTGGTTTAGTAACCAGGTTGTAAATCACTGTTGAGTCACTGTTGGGCACTCAAGCTTGGCACTTTGCTTTATTAAATGTTATTTTTGATTCTGTAACATCTGACAATAAACTAATGCCCTGTCAATGTTACAAACAATCAATTACAAACCAAATAGTGGCATCAGGATGTTCTCAGGATGTATTTAGCTCAATGCTGTATACAAGTACTCTGGCTGAAACTAACGATCATTCTCACCCTCATCCCACATGCTCCCATTTTATTAACTATAAAGCTCCAAACAGTGCAACAGCCTCCAAGACCAGCTGTTCCTTGGAGCTCAGACATTTCTGTACTTTTTAAAAAACATGTTATTATCAAGCAATGACAGCTTAATTGGACACCCCATGTTTAGCTTAATTTTTCTATTATTTTTTTTATTATTATTTCAGATTATTTTCCGGGTTTAAATTATAGAACATTATAATATAACGGTTAAGGAAAATGGTGACAGTACAGAAGGTCCAGAAGGTAGTGTTGCTGCCTCACCACCATACCACTTCTTGTTTAATGTTCTGGTTCAGTTCTGAGCATAGACTGTTCACACACCGGTCCTTTAGGTATTCCAGGTTTCCCCCCACCTCCTAAAAGACAGACAAGTAGGTGGGTTGATTCCATTTTTTTCAGCTTGTAGGCTATGGTGGTTAACAGGCTAGAACGATCAGCCCAGGCTTCCCTATTTTTGGCTACATATGCCGACTGCTCCTGGAGGATCTCCAAATGTTCAAAAGCTAACTGTTAGATATAATCTCTCCTGCAGTCTTGGTCTGAACCCACGGTTCTCTGCCCAGGGAGCATCTTTGTATGGTGCCCAACCTACCTCTTTTGGAATGGTGCCTGTACTCCAAGGCTCGTCCAGATTGTCAAGTTCCTCATGCTATCACAGAGAGTCAGTCAGGGAAAGTCCAGGAATCCATCAGATTTTACCTCCTGTACTCATGATTATAGGGCAGGATAGGGCAGCACAGCCCCTCTTGAACTTCTGCCACTCTTGCCCTGATCCCAAGGTACCTACCAGAGGCAAGGGTTCCCTCCTTATCTTAACAGAACATCCCATTATTTTCCAGTACCATTAACATCGCCTACAAAGTACTGTAGAATGTTCTCCATAGCCATCTATAATTTGAACACCTTATCAATATCATGTTTATGATCAGTGACTAACAGGCAGCTAAATATACAATGTCCTATGTTCTCAGGATAAGTCTCCCTCTTTTTAACAAACCATTATTACATACATTATATCACTGTTAAGATAGATATACACTCACTCTCACTCACTCATCATCTATAGCGCTTTATCTGGGATTCAGGGTCGCAGGGACCTGGAGCCTATCCCAAGAGACTTAGGGAATGAGGTGGGGTATACCCTGGACAGGATGCCAATCCATCGCAGGGCACACACACACATACTCACACACGCATTCACACAATATGTTCAATTTGGGAACGCCAATTAGCCTAACCGTCATATCTTTGGACTGTGGGAGGAAATCGGAGTATCCGGAGGAAACCCACCAAGCACGGGGAGAACATGCAAAGTCCATGTCACAGAGACGGGAATCGAGCCTGGCCCAGGAATCGAACCGAGACCCTGGAGGTGCAAGGTGACTGTGCTACACCACCATGCCGCCTTAGATACAGTATACACTGTAAAAATAAATAAATAGATAATCACCACCGGATAGTAACAAGCAAATAATTAAGAGCCTTCTATTAGATAATTATGGCAGTGATTAATACGGTTCAGTTATCTAACTATAACTGAGAAAGTCAAACAAAGAAAACAACTAAGGAGATTGCTGAAACTACTTAAATTGGGTTAAACTGTAAAACACATTAATAAAACATGGAAGGGTATTGGTGAGTCATTTTTCAAAGAAGAAATGTGGTTCAAAAAAACATCCTAATTGAGCATGATGGGAAATCACTTAAACGCCTAATCTTTTTAAAATCTTTTTTTTTTTTAATACAATCATTAAAGAAACACCAGTAGAACTCAATGTTATATTTAATAGTGAAAGTTGGAGCATTTTCACATGAACTACAGTATGTAAAAATAATTAGAATGATTGGGACTTAACAGCTGTGTAGTCTTAAGAAAGCCACTTATGAGTGAGGCTAATTAGAAATAAACAGGCTTCAATTTGCTAAAAGAATGGATTGTGGAGCATTGGAAAAAAGTTCAGATAAGTCCAGATTTACCCGGTTCCGGAGTGATATGCACATCAGGATAAGAAAAGAGGTCAGTGAAGTAATGCACCCGTCATGCCTACTGCCCATCATAAAAGCCCGTGGGGGCATTGTTATGATCTGGGGTTACTTTATTTATGCGGTAACATTATTTGCCCAAGAAATTAGGTCAGCTAATGACCAGGTCAATGGATTTCCCTCTCCTGATGGCATGATTCCAAGTTGATGAAGCCATGATTCATTCATTTCACACTGTGAAAAAATGGTTCAGGGAGCATGAGACATCATTTTCACACATGGATTGGCCACACAGAATCCAGGCCTCAACCCCATTGAGAACTTTGAGATGTACTGGAGAAGACTTTACAGAGTGGTCTGACTCTCCCATTATCAATACAATATCTGGATGAAATTAAAGCAAAGAGTGGTCCAATGATATATAAGACATATTAGAATGTATGCCTTTTTTGGCCAGGCAGTGTATCTGTCAATTATAACCATCTATATATTTCTGTAAAACAGATATCTAAAGATCTGTTTAAAGAAGATATATCTGACCCATGAGAAGACTGAAGAGTAGAAACAAATGTAAATCAAATTTAGTGTGGAAAAACTAGAACAAAAACCAACAGACTATTTCACAAGTGAGGCTTTTGCATATCACATTTGTCGTTTGATGACAGTCAACCAATGCGAAGACAAGAAGTAGTCGTTAAACATTTTATGACTTCCAGCTCTTCAGGAACACTGATGATGGGAAGATGATTACAAAGGAGACAGCTCATAATCATGATGAATGTATGTTATTCTTCTAACTAAATGAACCAGATCGCATGGAAAAAAAAAATCCTAAGAATTCAAATGAATGAAGGCCATGTAGTTGGTTTTCACAGGATTTAAAGCTTTTTAGTGTTCTTGATGTGGCAGCACAGTGGCTTAGTGGTTGGCACTGTGGCCTCACACCTCTATGGTCGAGGAATCAAATCCCCTCTGTGGAGTTTGCATGTTCCTCCAGTGCTTGGTGTGTTTCGGTTTCCTCCGACAGTCCAAAGACATTGAGAATAAGCATGCCAAATTTGTACATAGTGTGTGCTTGTGTGCCTTGCCATGGAGGGTGAACCCTGCTTCATTTGCCCCAAGTCCCCCGGAATAGGCCCAAGCTACCCTGTAATGAGTGGGAGAGAGGATGAGTGTTCATGATGCACTGTCCTCTAGCATTGAATGACCCTGATGTAAAAGTGTAAATGTCAGTGGGACTTATGATTCTGTTAGGAGAAACTTACAGATAGTCCATCATCACTCTGATTAGCTTGTGAATGTCGAAGAGCAGCTACATCTGATGTTAATACTGATGGGAAGTTAAAGTATGTCACCTGTTTCCTATTTCATTTATTTGTTCGAGGCCGAGGAAATGTAGTACAGTTTCTGCCTCATTCCAAAGCTATTCAGCAGACATGCTGTTATTCTGTCACACACAAGCCTAACATGTTCATTCCTGTCATTTTAATTGAAAATTAACTGAAGAACTAGTGATAAGGTGAATGCTGTTAAATCCTTTATATAATTCCTTTTTAACTACAAGAATAAAGGCTTAACAATTCAGAAAACTTTAATTGCCTTAAAACCAATGTCCTCAAGCTTAATTACGTCATTTTAAATGTAATTCTTATATCATAAAGTACACTTATGATCGGCACTCATTGCTAAAATATTTTCCAAGTCTTGTCTTATTAGGAAATTATATAGTAATGTGAAAAGTTCATAGTTTAATAATGCTATTAAATGTTACACCCACTCTTGCTGCTGTTAATGTTAATGTTAATGTTAACTGTTAATGTAGGTGTAAAAAAGTTTTAATTCAATGATTCATTTATTCCATTCATTCATATTCAGTGCCTTATCTTGGTAAGTCCAGTTGTGGATCTAGAGCCTGTCCTGAGAGCACTTTGCTTATGTTGGAGAGTTCAACTTTATTGAGATACTAGTTCATCACATGGCACCATGCACCACATTCATACTTTCAACTTAGCTTATGTACAGTAGCTCTCCTACCTGCATGAGCTGGAGGAAACCACCGAACTGTGAGGACAAACTCACAAGAATGCAAGGTGAACATGCGAAACGCTATATGGAGAGTAATCCATGCATGGGATCGAACCTGTGGACTGGGGATGTCAGGTGATAATGTTACCTTGCTGTGACACCATGCTGTCAAGAACAGAGGGTTTCGGTTTAAATGTCCAAGGGTCCAGGTGTTCACGCCTTGGGGAATGAGTGAGTGTTGCTTTCTAAGAAAGGGTTCTAGGAATGAAGCTAAAATCGCTTAATTAACAAAAAACAACTGAACAATAATTATTGAGAAATTTGTATATTTTTCTTTTTTCTTTGGATTGCATTAGTGAAGCATTGTGAGGTTATTTTTATCAAATTAACAGCCAAAGAGTTAAAATGTACTTGAGCTTAAGCTGGAAAAGTTTATTGTATTCAGAGTTGGCTTCTACAAAAGCTGTACACAAATTCATTTTCTGAGCAGTTCACATTAAAATTTTTCTGAACGGCACATTAATATTAGTCATTTGTTGTTCACTCCTCTAATATTGGAAAATGCTTTCTTTGAGTAGACGTGTCCAAGATGGGAAAACACTTGGCTTTAAGCCCAGAATGAATTGGAAGAAGTTGCAACACAACTGTGCTAATAAAGTACTCGCTGATGTATTAATTGATTTTTATGTTTAAAAAAAAAGTACATTTTTGAAGTGCATGTTTTGACATACCAGTGTTTGACAGGAGAGGGGAGGTCTAAGACGTTATCCATTCAGTCTAATATTTTGGGAAATGAGGGTGAAAATAATTGTGGTTGCTGTGAATAAACACCTTCCCATACTGAGGTGAAGTTCTGAAGCTCATAGTGTAAAGATAAAACATCATGTTTTATTCATCTTGATATACTCATAGAGTTTGACAACAGCAATCCAAAAAATACAAAAGTAAAAAAAAGTCCCACAAACTCACCTCAACTGCCTCTTTTTTAGGATCAAAAATGCCAAGATGAGTGATAAAGTCTCTCATATTGGCTAGCAGTGTGACAGAAATTAAATTTGTGGCTACTGAAACAGGCACAGGCACTGAAACCATGAAAGAAGCCCGGTGCAGCTGTTTGGCCATTGCTCATGAGAAACAGTTTTGAAAACAGTCTACAGACCAACACATTATTAATCCTTACAAACTTTCATCTTCTCACATGACTACCACAGTGTGAGTATAAGACCGGATTTAAAAACTCAACCCTCACGGTTAAAACAAATCTCAGAGTCACAGTCGCTGAGTTGCCAGAAAGAAAATAAGTATAAACCACCATCCAGTAGATCAGTTCTCAGAGAGCTTTCATAACCTCATTGAAGCTAGAAGCTCAGCTCTGAACCAACACCAACTCTGACATCCTTACGGAAAGTGAGTGTTTACACACCTGTGAGGGGAATTTACAGTTCTGGGAATAAGTGACAGCATCTCGGTCTCTCTCTAACATTCTCACACACAAGTCATTCCAATAAGGTCTACACAAATCAAAAACAGCAGCTGTGCTTGCAAATGCATGGTGTCATTTTAGAGTTCTGTTAAAGATGCATTCGATTATCAGAGCCAGAATGGTGTAAATCTGTCAAAGAGAAGGTCAGGCCAGGAGTATTCGATTAAAACGTCTGCATTCGATGATATATACAATTCCTACATGAATAGCCAAATAAACAACTAACACAACAGTTATCGTCTAAAGCTTAACTATTAATGAATCGTTTATGGCTTTTTTGTTCACTATCCAGATTAGTGTTGGTGAATTTGTGTCCACAGATTCCTGTTTTTCGCTTCACAAAAGTGGAATCCAATGAGGTTATCTCCTGTTGTAGGCAATTTGCCGAAAGAACAAACGTGATGTTTTTCTGCTCACCATGGTTGTAAAAAGTTATTTGAGTTACAATACTGTAGGAAAGGACTGAGCCAGTCTAGTGACCTTTTTCCTCATCTGTTTACTAGATGTTTCTTTTTGCCACCATTCTGTGTAAGCACACAAACATCAGTAGTTACTGAACGTCAGACGATCCGACTTCAACAACCATGCACAGTGCCCGAGATTTCTTTTTTTTTTGTGGCCAGGTCTGATGCAATATTTTTAAGTCTACAAATAGATGACCTAAAATATTTTGTCAGTCTGTTGTCTGCATGTGGATGACCCCTGGCTTAGGGCCTAAAAGATTGTCTCTACATTATTCTTTTTTTTTTTCTCTATCCTTAGAATAAGTCTCCTGTTTTTACAATCCAAACAAACCCCTGGACCTGTTGACCTATTGACCTTCCTGAACTTACATAATGTGCCTGTAGATTAGAGGATTAATAATATAAACACCCTACTTCTTTCTTTGTTGGGCTTTCAGAATTTTCAGAGGCATTAATCGTGGAAACTTCACTGAAACTGAGGAAAGTGGCAGCTGCACATTCCTGCATAACTCTAAATTTAGTGTCAATACTTAATTGTTAAATGGGTGACATATGACCTCATAACACACTTGCATGCACTCACAAAGAGCACAGAGCCAAGATTTAGTTTGAGGGAAAGTCTGATGCACTAACTAGTGCAACACAAGAAAACAACAACCATTAAAAAACAGTCTTGCCTGATTTTCTTCTTAGTGTGTCCTGTTTACATAAGGCTTTCGGAGCATTTCATGACCTCAGCGGTATTTTTAACTGGCGAATGGAACTCCCCTTGTCCCTGAAAACCCCTCTTGCTCTGAACCATGACAGGATGAGACAAAGTCAGAGAGTGAGAGACCTGTTTTCGTCAACTTTTGACATGATGGTAACACTTTATTTAATAAGCACAGCTGCACAAAACACACAATATGTTATTTCTTTTCATCTCGTTATTATTTCCGTCATTTCTTTTAGGAGGTCAGCTCATTAGGGTACCTGTGTAATCTTTAGCGTACCGACCACATGCATACCTGTCCGATAAGGCACTGCTGTTAATTACATCCAGGAGAGAAGAAACAAACCGAGATGAGATGAAACAGAGAGGAGCGAAGCCAACAGAGATGTGTTTAAGGGGTGAGATGTGTCACTGGCCTTGGTTGAAGAGGGCAGTGCTGCTGGCATTAGCTTATCAGCTTCCTGAGGAGGGAGGATAAAGAAAAGTGCACTCATTCTGAGCAGTAGAGTGGGTCTGCAATAGGGTTCTGACAGGGCATATTTACTACAGCCTGAGCTCAGGACCTAGGTTAAAACTCACAGTATAAACAGCATAGAACATAGAAGTCATAGATGATGTCTGTAGGGGTTGCATGAAGACAAAAACACCTTCCTGAGCCAACAAACTTGTATACAAGTGTTCCAGCAAATGCAAATGGTGCTATTAAAATTGCATGCCAATTTCCAAGACTGCAGGAGGAATATTGCCTCCCTTTAAAGTCATCCATCTTAGAATGGACGAAATTGGCTTGGGAACACTTCATTTGTAATGGCCAATCACAGGCTTGGTTGCATGGCATGTTCATCGGTGGAGTTTTCTCAGCTGCTATGTTCATAACAAGTTTTATGCAGTCTTTGCATGAGGTCTGCAATTACAACATTCTTGTTGTGGATGTCAGGCCATCTCCACATGGAATAAGCTGAGCCCAGCAGTGGTGTATTTGGCATCATTTGGCATTTAGTTATGAATATGACAGCCCTTTTCTTTTTTTTTTTTTTTTTTTGAAGCCAGTGAGATTACTGTATTGTTTTCAATGTTGCTATTATTATTAAAGCTATATTAGAGCAAACATTGTAAAAATTACTACTGCACCAACATACAACACTATATGGACAAAAGTATTTGGCCAAACCTGCAAATGGCATTCTATCCAAATACATATTCTTTAATATGGAGTTGGTCAACCTTTTGTAGCTATAACAGTTTCCACTCTTCTTGGAAGGCATTCCACAAGATTTTGGAGTGTTTCTGTGGGAATTCATGCCCATTCATTCTGTACGCATTTATGAGGTCAGGCACTGATGTTGGACGAGAAGGCCTGGCTGGCAAGCTCCAGTTCCAATTCATCCCAAAGGTGCTAGATGGGGTTGAGGTCAGGTCAGGGCTCTGTGTTCGGGCCAGTCAAGTTCTTCCACATGAAACTCATCAAACCATGTCTTTATAGTCCTTGTTTTACTGGGGCACAGTCATGTTGGTATAAAAAAGGGCCTTCACCAAAATGTTGCCACAAAGATGGAAGCATAGCATTGTCCAAGATGTCTTGGTATGCTGAAGCTTCACTTAGGATAAGGGGCTCATTGAAACACCTCAATCAATAATTAACAGGTTTGGCCAAATAATTTTGTCCATATTGTGTACCTACAGCAACATGAGCTATGAGGTTCATCAGGTCTGCTTGAGTTTCCACATACAATATATGGAGAGATCAGACATGGGCTGGGAAGATTTATTTTAATGGTATCAGTTTTTGACTGAATCTGAGCAGAAAGTATAGCTCTGTACTCTCCTGATAATCATCAATCATCAATAAATATATTATTGATATATTATTATATAAATATTTGACAGATGATGTGGTATGCACCTTCAGGGTGTGGGTTCAATTTCCGGCCAGGTTTGATTCCCGTCTCTATGTGCATGGACTTTGCATGTTCTCCTCGTGCTTGGTGGGTTTCCTCCGAGTATTCTGGTTTCCTTCCACAGCCCAAAGACATGTATGTGCCCTGCAATGGAATGGAACCCTGTCCAGTGTGTACCCAGCCTTGTCCCCTAAGTCTCCTGGTATAGGCTCTAGGCCCCCCCCCCGCGACCCTGAATACAGGATTAAGCGGTATACTGTAGATGATAGTGGTATGCTTTGTGTCATGAGCCCTTCCTTTCTTTCTCTATATTTTTCTCTTCCAATTATAAGTTATCATATCATAAGTCTAATCTGGCACTTCTATTCTTGGCTGCTACCAGTGGTTTGCATACTGATGTAAGCTCTCTGGATTTACATTAATAAATATGTCTCTTGATTGTATATTTTGACACAGATACTTCAAAGTGTTCTTGACTTTTCTAGATGTTGCAATGTTTCATTTCTTCACCAAAGTAATCATTTTGCAATCTACTTTAATTGTCTTTTGTTGCCTTCAAGGACTTTTTAAAGAAAATGCCAAATTGTTGTTTAAAGATTATACTATGTCTTTAATATGTCTGGGTTTTTTTCTTTCAGTCTAACGATTGCCTTCTTTACTTCTTTATCTCGAAATGTAAAAAAAAGAAGAAATAGGCCAAAACTGGCCATCAAACTGCTTATCAGTCAGTTGTCTGATTACTTTTGAGCCTGTAAAAAAATCAAAGACATTGTATAAAGAAAAATGGTCATTATTCCTGAATGGTGAATGCAAGTGCAGTATAATAATGACTGATTTTGGAGATGGTGGTTTAAATTTGAACAGGCACTGTCGTTCTGAAATGTGAATACAGTGACCATTTAAAAATGTGCTAATGTTACAGAGATAATAAGAGAACAACCTGACCTTGGACAGCGAGCCAATGCTCTCTGCCAGCGGTTGCTCCAAGCTAAGTTGAACACTCAGCATTTTAAAATAAGCTGAACCCAGATCAAGTTGACCCATCCAAAAAAAAAAAAAAAAAAGGTGCATCCTTTTATGGAATGAACAGAAATAAGGAGTGTAAATTTGCTAACACAAGATGCATATGAGCCAACAGCAACATGTTTTGTAGGAGTAATGGAACCAATTATTTTAGGCAATTTTCGCTCCTGAAGAACTGGGACGATTATTTAGACTGTCAGTGTGTAGGAGTAACTGAATGTGAGAGGCCAAAGATCTTCCTCTGAGTAATCAGAACAGGAAGATGGATCTTCCAGATCTGACAGTTGTGTAACTTGTTCGAGTTAAAGCAATATCAAAGAAGCCAATTTAGAGTAATTGATTAGTGCTGGTGAATGAGTGAAGTGGCAGCACTGTTGTGATGTAACAAAATGCCACCAGTGTTTGTACTGTATTTGTTTACTGCTTAAAGTTCCTGTATCTATACCTGGATTTGGATTTAAACCTAAAGTTGGAGTGACCTAAACTTGAACTCTGACTGATTTAGAAGTCAAACTCAGCTATATCCTCTTGAGACCTGAATGTCCTCATATGATGACATGACCTTTTCTCCCATCTTCATTGTCTATATATATATCCTCATATGAGGACTTTTAGGTATAATTCTTTTGCCAAACTTGAATGTATAGTTATCAGCTCTAAAAATAAGGATAATTAAAGAAAAGAAAGAAATTGCAATGTACATAACAGTAGAGCCCAGTTCTCTGGACGACATCACTCCAGTTCTTAACATGTCTCAACCACATACTGTATGTGTAAAAAACTTTTTCAAATGATTAGTTTTGTTTGTCCCTTCCTATAATAATTTCTATTGAATTTAATCAGGCCTGTTCCAAATTTCCTAAAAGCCTAATTTAAAGCACTATGACCATGACCAGGTTAATGAGTGAAAATGAGTGAATGCTGTTAATGCATCACATGTAGTGAAAGTGTTCTTATAACATATCTGAATACTCAACTTTTTTTTTCCTGTTCTGTGGAATCCCAGTCCTAATGCTGCCCTCTAAGGTCAAAAAGGTGCCTTGAAAACAGTTCTGGCAAACTACTTTATATATGATTCATCTCCTATGTGTATTTGTATTAGTTTAAAACACATTATCCGTTCATTGTAAATAATATTTTAGTATTATATCCAGATAGAGGACACTTGAAGGACAAGTTCCTGAACCATTATATGTACTGGATAATGTGTAGTTTTCTTGTTGGCTGATGGGTGACAGCGGAAAAATACCTTATTGCTTTTCTTTATAGAAACAGTTCTTTGACAGTTCTTTTTTTTCATGCTTTAAACAAACCCATAAACTCAAATACCAGGTGTGCTCTTTCTAGGAATAAAAAAACACACGCAGAGCGGGACAGAGGGAGAGAGAGAGAACATTCTGTCATTACAAAAGCAAATCTCTCCCAAGATTCTTATATTTTAAATAATCCATTCATATAACTGTCATGTCAAATATTGAGTCCTGGCTCTGTGTCTGTGGTGCTTGGAAATGAAACTCTGACCAATGAAGTTTATCAGCACTCTTTCAGCCCTATATTCCCCTCAAGTTTTGGGTTCCTTTAATTATAATGTACATCAAACCAAATGCCAAACAATTCAAAAGTATTTTAAAGACTAATAGGTGTGAAAGCATCCTTAGGCCTTTTTCTTTCTTTCTTTCTTTCTTTCTTTCTTTTTTTTAAGAGACGTTTGATCTGAAATGCCAAAGGGATGATCTAGGACTTAAGAGAAAAGCTAACATGAGCAGTCAATCAACAGTACACCCTTTTATGACTTCATAATTGTGGCTTGCGTGTCAAGGTTTATAGTGTTGTCTGATATGATGATTTGCCTCCATCTGAATCATGTGCCTTGCCCTTCATCTCTTACCTGGAATGCTTGTCTAACTTCACATTCATTGTCAAGAATTGTGAATTGCCTGGTGGTTCAAAAAGACGGAGATGAATATCACAGTTCTGGGGTATACAGTGAGCTTTAATACATTGTATTCTTCTTTTTACAGTGAAATGAGAAGAGCAGTGAGTCAGAGGGTATTGGGTTAAACTTACAGAAACACACAAACATCCTCAGGGATGGCAGCTGTTGCGACAAAAGGGCAACCGCTGTTGAGATGTTCTGCCATGTCTGTTTGGTTTAAATTAACAATAGGAGGCAGCTGAAAAGGAAAAAAGAAGGAAAAAACAAAAGAACACAACTTGCTTTATGCAATCACTGTCAGTGTGACTTAGCCAGAAGCAACCCGTGCTATGTTTACTAACCACAGCCAATTATATAACCTTTCAAGTGCTGCTCTAACTGTTGTAAACTACATATATCAGCCTGACTCAACATCCAAATAATTGCTTGACAAAAACAGATGGATGACAAATGAACACTAAAGAGGCTAAGCCTACATCCAAAACCATCCACCAAATGTTGGTCTATGGTGTTTAAGCTATTTAATAGGTTTCCAAATGGTTTCGGACATTGTCTAGAGTTACCAAGCAGTTAAATGGTGTAAGGTGATGCGTTTTGGATAGCATTGCCTTTCACAGGGTGGGAGAGCGTAGGAGGACGTGTCTGGTGTCAGCTCTTTGTGGTTTGGGTGGAGCGGTGGAACAGAACAAGTGCGTGTTTAGAGGTAGATCAGTGAGATAGGAGAACTGACCCTGCTTTTGAGCTTGTGACTCACTCTCGCAGCTGACAGCTGCATCGGTGAAGCTTTGTGAGGATATGACAGTACAACATGTGACTGACGCTGATCTGAAAACCACTGATTAACCGTCTGGAAGACACCAAAACCTAAAATGTTAGAGAAGGAACACCAGACCTGAGATAGAGAATCTTTCTGATCTCTGACTCATATAAGATTAAATGAAAATGGTGTGATCAAGAAGTAGCTTGATTCTAATACAGTAGTGAAACCATTGAATTGCATTTTGTTTAGCATTTTTTTGGTGTGTCAACTATACTGTACCTCTATAGGGATAAATAACGCTAAAACAAAATATCATTTAATAGCTAAATGTGGGAATACATTATTTCCGAACATGTCACCTCTACCATGGTAGTTGCCTCTACTAGGAGGTGGTCCACATTTCCACAGTTAACAGTACATACATTAAATGATTAATAACAGATAGGCTATTATTATTTACTCAAATCCAAAACATGAAACTAATTTCCCAAGATTCCATGTTATGTCAATCAACAGTGATATGTTAGTTGATCCGGAGCTTGGTAGCTATCAAGTAATGTAAATGGTGTGATGATTGAGACATGTGGTGTGCACGCTTTATTTTGGTGGTCTTAGGGTTTTCTTACTTGTTTGTACATCAGCCTCATAGCTCCAAAGCTTTGTGGCTCCTTAGCTGGAAAACAAATGATGAAAATTTTTGGATACTGGACTGGATTAGATTTGCTAGTTGTTTACATGTGGAAAAACTGTGAAGAATCTTTCTTTCTCCAAAGCCATTAATTTAAACCATATTGTAATGAGTGTATTTAGTTGTAAAATACACTGTTCAGCCATGACATTATAACATTATAGCCATCTAGGTTTAGGGTTCTGCTTGTGCCAACAGGGCAGCTCTGGCCACTTGGAGGATGACTATGCAGGGCCTCAGGGGAAGTCCTGTGTTGTCTGGCACCGTAGTGACTGGCACATTAGTGATGGATCTTTTGGGTGCTGTGGGTTGCAGGTTGTGACTTCTGTGGATCAAAATTGTTTGTCCAGTTCACTTGGGCTTTGTGCCTGCTGAGACCTGTGCAGGACAGCTGTGGTACACTCTGGTGGATTTCTTACATGCCCACTTTTGTTGGTGATTTGTGCTGCATTGGCTTTTCAGTGGGATTACACCAGACTGTCTGACCTTTGGTCCCCATGGGCATGGGTTTACTGGTGTATACTTGATAATCAATGTTAATGTTTTAATGTTATGCCTGATCAGTGTTTCTTCCATTGGCCTCTTAAACCAAAGTCATCTAAATAATCAAATTATTTAAATTCTTTGTTTATTATTCAGATGTTCAATATTCTTGATATTCAATGAAGCTTGCTGGAACTTTCCAATGACAGAAAACATTAAATACAAGATATTATATGACCCTCTTTGGCAAATCTAGGGGACAGGTTTTAGGGATGACTTTACATTCTATGGAGTGGTCAACTTTCATGTTTTGGTACAATTAGCTTCCATATGAGATCCAAGCTGTGCCTGAGTACATCATACCATGCTTGAGTATATCTTTTCAAGTGAACCCAGGCATGTTATCCTGACAATTGCCCATGAAAAGTACAACGTCTTCACACTAATTGAACAAACGGAACTTTGGGGTCAAGTGTTCTCGGATCTAGGCCAAAGTCCTGAAGTTGAAAACAGCCTAAATCTCATGGTCATTGATTCCAAGGCCCCTAAGCCCATTCCAATGGTAGGGCTGCTTTAATAAGCTTTGGTCATATGGTCCAAGTAGTGTTAATTACCGATATTGGAATTTTATTTTTATTTTTTTTTAGACATATAATAGATTAAAAGGCTAATTAGTCTAAAAGTAGTCTCAAAAGCTCCTGTTCAATTAATGGTCAAGTCATCAAAATGCCCAAGGTCTTAAACACTATGCCACAAATATAAACAGTGTTTAGTCTATTTGAAAGCATTGCCATTAAAAAGCTAGAGTCAAATATTGTAATGTGATCTTCATTTTACTTTTCCTGGTGGTTTTCACATTTTTGTATTTAACGCGTGTCTTTTTAAAATGAGGTGTTGGTTTCAACTGGATCCCATTAATACATTCATGAGCTGAAAGTTCTTGAAAAAGCCAAACCCTGGTGCAATTTTTCCTTCTGTCTGGATCCCCATCAATCTACTTCCTACTGCGAATAGAAATCCAAGACTTTGTTTAGCACAGTCCATCTCTCATTCTCATGTTCTTGCATTATGAGGCTTTACTCCTGCCCTCTTTGGCTGACTTTAGTCCAGCTGTTGTTTTGGTAGCAGCTGCTGCCAGCGCGAGGGCAAGAGGGGGAGATGGAGAGCAAAGAAAAGTAATAAAGTAAGAGTTCACGTCGGTTCAGCGTCAGAGAGACACGCAGCGGGAGCAAACCACCACAAGAAAATGAGTCAGCGTAGGAGCGAGTAAGGTCAGGAGAAAGAGACATGCATTCATTTGGACTGTCGGATAGAAGGAGGGAGTGAAAGAGATGGAAAGCGGCCAAGGCAAAGCAAGAGAGGAACTGGGAGTCGCGGGTTGACCCATCTGGACCCGCGCAGATTGGCATGTCTTCCTTTAGACTGACGTGAAGTCCCAGTGACCTCAGTTAGGGTTTTTCTTCACACAACCCACACTATGAAGTTTGATTATTTCTTATTTCTCTAAAACTGAACAGATACTCTCAAGGGCTGTCAGGACACACTATGGAGCTGTCCTCCAGTTATAAACATTCACATTCCACTTTTAAACATAAAATTATGCAGGGATGTGACCTATCCTAAAATATAACAAGACAGTATACACCCAATGCATTTGAGTCAGCTTAGATAAAATGTGGACAAGATGAAAGACAGAGATCTAAACATATTCCAGTATTAATTATAGCAAATCAGAAATGTGCTTTGTAAAAACAACAGAAAGAGGTACTACAGCATTCTCCTACAACAAGAGGGACCTGATACACTTAAACAGTATCTTTATACATGAGTGCAGCTGACCCGAGTAAGTATCAGTATATGTACTGTATAGTAGTATGTATTGGTTTTATATAAATGTATTAGTGGGTGTGGCACAGTGAAGTGAGCTGTGATGCTCGTAAGTAGCAATTAAGTAATAGCGAGCAAAAAGTTCTGTGAGAACTGAACACATTAACATGGCTGTTTGATGCCATTTATCTCACTACAGTCTACACTTTGCTTTTGAGTAATGATGCAATTCAAGAGGTGTGAATAGAACCTGGATCCTGGAGGCGCAAGGCAACATTGCTATCCACTACACCACCGTGGCATCAGCATTGGTATTGACCAATCATATTTCATAAAGATTGGTGTTCATGAGAAATAAAGCGCACTTTTAACTCAAAACTTAAACACCCATTACTTTTCAAATATGTTGATGCTGTCCAGTTCTCAGACGAGCTCCCAAATACATTATGTCCATTACAATATCTCTTAAGCATTCCAGCCGAAACACATCGTAACCCCTCACAAAAAAGATTTTTTTTCCATCCTTTCAGCCCTATCTGGATCCTACTAGAGTCAATCAACCCTGATCTACAGGATATTAAGGATACCCGACTGGGTCCTGGAAGAGAACGAGACCTCGAAATGGCTGCAGGAGTGGAACCCTCTGTGGCCAAATCTAGCTGGGGAAATGGTAATAAATGTAAGGAGGTAATGAAACCCCCAGGAAGGTGATGAGGTCTGTGGTAGAAGTGCAGAAAAGTTTGCAGGAAGGTCTATATCCCCTTAAACTAATCCACCAGAACTTACACAGAATGGCCTGGCCCTTAAACTCTGGGAATCCTGCTGATACTACTAAACAAATGGTTATTCCAAGGAACACGGGATATAAAACAAACTGAGCATTTCTGCCTGAGGTTTGAGGGAGGAGAGTATGCATAAACAAATCCTAAAATAAAAAAACCAACCCCCTGTTAAATAATAGGCTCTAGTAAGTGATGGACAATCAGTTTGACAGACTGCTTTCGAAGGCTTGACAGTGCATTATACAGAGGGATGTTAGTAAATATGTATTTATTACAAGGAGTATATGTTTCATAATAACTACTGTGTATGTCAACTGTCAAACCTATTGTTTCGCTCCACAGTAAGTATTGTTTAGTGTTGACTACAGTGTATGGAAATATAGCATTAGGCACTTGGTGAAAGCTATCTGCCACTTTGTTTAGCACAATTCAAGTGCATTTGGTTAGGAAATTGCAAGCAGTGCAATCATGGTAGGAGATCAACTGACAAGCTATTGCACAATGTGTTTTTTAGTCAGGGGTATTTTTCACAACCACATGCTGCATCTCATTCACTTAGCTCCATAAAACAGAGGACTCATGTTGCTCAGAGTGGAGTGTGTGTGCTATTAATAATCAGTCTCAGATTTAGACCATACTATGCAAGTGCCATTATTCATCTCCACTGACATGTTGCTACAGTTATGGATGTTTTGACTGAATTTCATCAGTTCTGGGAGCCGTCACACTGACTGCAGTGAACGATGGGAGCCAACTGTTGATTTAGCTGCTGGACTGTGTCCAAAGTATGGTGTTCAGATCTAAACCATAGTTGAGTTTAAAGGTTTGAGTCCAGTGCCAAAATCTCCTTTTCAGCTTCGGATTATTAGGGGTGATAAGCAACAGTTCCTTCCTTATGATCTGTGTGCCTGGAGTACGCATTTTCTCCATCTGGGTGTTACAGGTTTCCACCCACAGTCCAAAGACATGCAGGTTAAGCTAATTTGTGTTCCCAAATTGCCTGTAGTGTGTGAATTTGTGTGCCATGGGATGGATTGGCCCCCTGTCCCTGGTGTACCCCGCATCGTGCCATAAGTCTCTTAAGATCCTGTACTCAGGATAAAGCAGTATAGATGGTGAGTGAGTAAAACAAAGGTTTAAAAAACAAAAGAAAGGGCTCAAATTACAACAGATTACCACTCAATCACTCTCTTCACTCTATCTATAGCAGAATCAGATTAAAGCTCTGTATTGTGAATTGAAGGGTAGGGGGTTCAAGACCTGCCACTGCCAGTGTTGGGCCTTTAATCCCACCTGCTCAAATTTAACCCAGCCAATGAGATTCAGTGCCAATCCAGAAATGGAGAAATTGGGTGTGTTGCGACAGGAAGGCCATCTTAGTCAAAACCTGTTCCAGATCTTCTGGATCAAATTATTTGATTCAGCAATGACCCCAGGATGAAAGAGACTAAGCCCAAATAAAAAAAAAATCCCTTCCTGAAGCTTCTGCATTATATGTCTGATAACCAAGGGAAGGAATTTTCACTGAGAAAAAAAACACAATTGCCTATGTGTGCTGTAGTTTTAAGATTTCCCTTCATAAAATGTGTTGTGTTAAGATTGGAGTGGAAGAACTCGAGTCTCCTGCACAGATCCCTGACCTCAACCCCACTGAACACCTCTGGGATGAACTGGAACACTGACTGCACCCCAGACCTCCACACCCAACATCAGTGTCTGACCTCGCTAATGTTTTTTTTTTTTTTAGATGAATGAAGACAAGTCCCCATGATACTAATACTTAACCCTCTTTCTAAGTATCTCCTTTAAAAGAACATCACTATTTCTTTTCATGTGGAGCACCCACTGTACAAGACCCTGTGCACTGTATGTTGTTACTATAGAAACAAGAAACGTATTAGATGCGACGCATAAATACAAAGCTATGATTTGAATTACAGTTGGCACTACTGTCAGAACTGCGGTTATAAAAAATTAATCAACACCTTCTGGCCATTCAGAATTGAGAATTGAACAACGGTCTGGTATAAAACATAATAATACCTTCTGTAGCCTGTGATTAAAGTATTCTTGCCCAGCTCATATATCCTAAGTCTTTTCTATTCAAGTCACTGTACGTTGAAGTTGAACAGGCCCGTGCTACACTCATGGAATGCATTTGTTGAAATAAAATAAAAAGCAAGGCACCATGAGCAGTGGGAGGGGTGGAGGGGCATGAAAATGTGATTTATCAGGGTAAAGGGCATGGGGCATTTGATTTCAGACTTCCTGCAACTCCATAGTTCGGCTAATGCTTAGCTGGCTAAGTTTGTGCTGAGACCCAACCCGGCTAATGGTCTTATTGTGTTATTGTGTTAGCTTGTTTCGTGTCCTGTCCCTCCCAGTCACTCCCCATGTCTGTAATCTAATATTCCCTTTACATGTGAAGCGCTCTGCACTTTTCAGTGCTGCTGCACTGTAGGAATGCCAAAAGGGCTTATGTCAATCCGAGTCAGCAACCCGGCAGACGATGCGGAATAATTTATTACCCGCGCACTCCTACGCTATGGAGAATTTGCTCTTCACACGCATGCGTAATTATGCACACCTCCACACAAATATACAAAGAGACGGAAAATGACGCTTAGAGAAGCTGAAACAGTCGACAGCTGTCATCCATCAGAAGCTTGAAGCATTCCTTTTCATCACATACACATGATAAAATCACAGCAGCTCTCTGAGTGGCACTGAAGTTTTTAACTTCCTCCCCACTGTGAGTGTGTCCTTAAATAATAAATCCACTGGGGGCTTTTCTTTGTGTGATGCTTCTTAAAAGACAGTTCTTTCTTTCTTTCTTTCTTTCTTTCTTTCCTTCATTTCTCTCGTTCTTCCTTTTTTTCTATTCTATTTGTTGGTGTGCTTACTCGTTGTTCATATTTATCATATATTTATCCTCTTAACTGTCACCCCATGCTTTCCCCAGAATTTCATACCCGATTTCAAATGGTCACTGTTCCCGCATTCTTTGGTCCTCATGCATGTGGCTTATCTCATCTGAAATCTAAACTTTGACACTTTGTATACAACAGTCAGAAAAATAGTGGCATTTATGGTACAGAGGCTAGCATAACAGATTTTGTTCCTGCCTGCTTTATACACCTCTGAACAGAGCTGTGCCAATTGTGTCAGGTCAGTAGGGTGACCTTAGGAAGTCTACCAGGCCACAGGCACAGGCTTTACACAGCTCTTCTCAAACATTTCTCCAAAAGCTCCTTATATTAGGAAGGTCCATGTATTATATTATTGTTATTACTGTATATAGACTATATGCCAGTGCTCGCTCATTCAGTGACAAATGGAGCTATTGTAAATTCTATAGATATATAAATTCAGTAGATTCTAAGCTTTCTAATAGTATATTAGTATATTAGTATATTACTCAACAATTTGATGCTTTAAAATGATGCAAAATATAACTGGAAGTGCAGGTAACAAAACTGAGGGCCAGTGGCAGTCAAGTGGTCATTTTCCTTTTTTAGCTTTTCTTTTTCTCTAATGCTCCAGTGAGTGGTTTTCTTTTATTTATTTATTTATTTATTTATTTATTTGTTTGTTTGTTTGTTGGTTGGTTGCAATTGAACTTATTTGTTTCTTGACATTTAAATATTGTCTTTCTTTCCTAATGTGTTGTTTTATTTATTATTCATATATTTATTTTAATTCAGCACGGTGGCTTAGTGGTTAGCAATATCGCCTTGCACCTCCAGGGTCCAGGTTCGATTCTCACCTCTGTGTGCATGGGGTTTGCATGTTCTCTTTGTGCTTAGTGGGTTTCCTCCAGGTACTCCGGTTTCCTCCCACAGTCCAAAGACATGCAGATTAGGCTAATTGGCGTTCCCAAATTGGCCGTAGTGTGGGAATTAGTGTGTGTACCCTGCAATGGATTGGCACCCTATCCAGTTTGTACCCCGCCTTGTGCCCCAAGTTTCCCAGGAGAGGCTCCAGGCCCCTGCGACCCAGTACACAGAATAAAGTGAGTGAGTGAGCGATATTTATTTAAATAATTGATGTTCCCTCGTTCCACTTTCTTTCCTTTACTTTCTCATTTTCTTTCTTTGATAGATGTTTGTTAGTTTCACACAAAATTTCCCCTTGTCTTTTTAATATTTCTTTCTTTGTTGCCTTTTTCTTTCACAATAAAACTTGTTTTCATTGTTTCCTATTCATTCATTCATTCATTCACTTATTTTCTAATGTTTGATTCTTTGGAATGATGTTTCGTTCCCAGTTTACCCATTTTCCACTTTCTTTATTGATTTAATCATTAATTCACTCATTTTGTATATTTGATATTTTTTTAATAATGTGTCTTTTACATTTTATCCCATTTTTCCATTTCCTTCCTCCTTTCCTTTTTTTTTTCCATTCATGTGTAATGTTTCTGTGATAAATTGACTTCCTTTGATTGAGTTCCGTTTATGAGCAATTTCTATGTAAACTATATCACTGTTTATTTATGTGTCCTTAACTCTGACTTACACACAGATCTCGAACCTGTTGCTAAATCATGCTTATCGAGCAGTGTTTGTGCTGTATGAATATAAATTTCATTTGTGCAGTTCAGGCCCTGAGGATAATAAACAGAATAACTGAATAGAAGAGAAAGGAGGTCAGATAAACAGTGTTGCAGAACTAACATAGGCCATTACATCACACCCATACATAATGTCATTTAAGGTTGTGGCAGCATCCTGTTTGTGTTTTCATGCTGCCTTGCCGGTGCCATTAGTAACCGTTTGGCTCTAGCTGAGATTTTCCATTCAGACGTCAAACGAGAAGACGTCTTTCCGTTTCTGGCATTTGTCACGTCGGTTTCTCCGAGTATAGAAGACAATATGGTATGTCGAGTTGAAAAAAAGACTTTGATTCCAACAGCACAAATGCAGAGGAACGCTTTGAAGGAATGGAAAGGGATATTGAAGGGAGTTATATTTAAGTGGCTATAGATGAAAGCCTGCTGGTAAAGGACGTGGTACAAACCCAGCTGAGCGTTTAGATTATTACATACACCCTCTGACTATATACCTCTGTATCCAGCACTGGATTTTGAAGCAGGATTCAAATTAAAGTATTCAATATGATAAACATCATTTTGTGGTGTGAAAAGGTTTATCCTTAGGATTCCATGTAGTGAAGTGAAGTATAAAAAGGAAAAAAAGAAAAAAATGGATTCAGATTAAATCCGGAGAATACTTATTAGCTAATTCAAGGCAATTAATTGTTGAAAGATTCAAGAACATTTAAAAGTAGGCATTAACTGCTGAAGGATT
This sequence comes from Clarias laeviceps, assembly GCA_030014305.1. Lineage (NCBI taxonomy): Eukaryota > Metazoa > Chordata > Actinopteri > Siluriformes > Clariidae > Clarias > Clarias laeviceps. The sequence goes on from JAQMYJ010000021.1 coordinate 7,174,334, forward strand.
TTAGAGGACTGAACCAAGTGCCTGTAGCGACCATAGTTCTCTACTTTTGTAAATATGAACCATCTCAGCTTAGTTGGGTTTTATCCAGTCATATGCATCTACAGTATGTACAAGTCAAGTCAAACCAGGACTTTTGATTGTGCAGAATAACAGAAAACAGTTATAAAAGTTATAAAAGTAAAACTCCCTTTATTTCTCTATATAATCCCCTGCGCTATAATCCCCAATGCATTTCACTCGTGCTTGGATACCATCAAGATAAGAAAGTTTTCTCAGTACGCCGGAGTCAAGATCAGACTGCCTGCTCCAAACGATGGTCTCCCAGGAACTTTTTTAATGGCCCAAACATGATATTGATCAACGATTGTGTGTACAGTTTCACTTGCTGAATGTTTACGGGAACAATTGCAGTGGACTCCGAGCCACCGCGACCAGGATCGTCTTTCACAGATTTACAGCCTTTTTTAACATGTTTACAACATTCAAATGTTTCACAGCAGCTAAGAGTCTCATCATCATGCTTAAAGTCTTCTGTCTATGTAAATCGGTTTTATGCTTTTATTCACAAGAAATCCTGGTTTAACTTAAACACCCCTTATAAATGATACAGCTGACCAGACACTTTCTCCAGACAACTTTCAAAGAATGTTCCATTTATTTACCTTCTCTGGTCTGAATAGAAAGCCATTCACAAAAAAAGTATGAAATCTCATTTAAAAACGACTATAAGAATAAAGGCCATTTTTCTCAAGGCCAAAACATAACTAACCTATTCAGCGTCTATGAAACTGGTGCCCCGCTTCTGGTTGGAGATCTCGTCGCATGGATGCCCCGTGTGTCTCTTTGGGATGCGTCTCATGTCTGG
>JAQMYJ010000021.1:7178675-7206842 GCA_030014305.1 Clarias laeviceps
ATTCCATATGTGTTATTTTATAGTTTTGAAATCCCCAGTATTGTTGTAGAATGTAGAAAATAAATCACTAAACAAAAGCAAAGAAATTTGCAAGTGACCTCAAACTTTTGAACGGTAGTGTATATATATAGCGTGGCACAGTGGCTTAGTGGTTAACACTGTCGCTTTGCACCTCCAGATCTTGGGTTCGACTCCTGATCAGGTATGTGTGTGGAGTTTGCAAGTTGTCCCTGTGCCTGGTTTCCTCTGGGTACTTTGGTTTTCTCCCACAGTCCAAAGACATGCAGATTAGGCTAACTTAAATTCAGGTTACTATGTGTAGGGCATTTGTTGACATTTTTGTTTGTCATCCATGTCTTTTCATGGGTTTCATCCAGGTTCTCTGGTTTCCTTTGACACATGCTGGTTGTTGATGGATTGTCAAAGGAATGTGAAAATGAGAGCCAAAAAGAGTCCTTCAGGAAGCCTGGAGAACGATTCCTCGTGTCTACATTTAAAATACAAGAACGTCTGGCTCTTTGGAAGAAACATATGAAGAAACTTGGATATGAAAGAAGTGCACTGAAGTTAATTTTCATGCTTGGAGAGCATAATAATGCGGCAAAAATATCTTCCTCACTATATTCAGGTTTTATTCGAACTTGAGCTCAAAATGATCAACAAAGCAGCCTTTTGTACTAAAGTAAGATTGAATACATTTTTATTTTCATTCTTAGTTACCAATTGATGATGATGATGATGATGATGATGATGATTATTATTATTATTATTATTATTATTATTATTTGCTACTCTTTAGTTAGTGTCCAGCAGTTTATAACTTTTCAGCGTTTTGTTATCAAAGACAAAAGATCTGAAAATGACCTCATGACAGAGGAATAACTTTCCCCTCATGAACAATGTGGGGAGACACAGAGAGAGAGAGAGAGAGAGAGAGATAAAGAGAGAGAGAGAGAGAGAGAGAGAGAGAGAGATGTCAGTCTGTATGTGAGCTGTAAGTTGGGCGTGATGTGTTGGCCTCCTGCATGGGCTGATGGGAGGAAACAGCTGTGGTGGCCAGGGGGAAAACAGAAGCATTCCAGAGCTCCATGCTTCCTGAAGAGCAGCACGCTCCTTCCAAATCAACAACAGCGTTGGAAAGAGAAGCTCCACTGCACAGTTATTTACAATGTCCTGCCCAGGCTCCTGCTGTGCTCTTTACTCCTCCTCCTATTCTCTCTTTCTCTCTCTCTTTCTGCACATTGACCTTCACCATCACCCACCTGTTGTTTGACCAATTCTAAATGTCCAACAATGGAATCATTGCTTAATATGTTATTTTTATATTTGGTACACGTTATGTAATACATGATGATGATGATGATGATGATGATGCAACGACTTAGTTCCCTGGTTTTAGATACAGTAGCATCATTGTTTGCTCTTATTATATTGTAAAAGGGAAACTATGCCAATGCACGATACTGTAATTATGATAAAAGAAAAAATTACAAATATTTACACCTTTGCATGTGAAATGATGTTAAATCTATTCAAATTGATCTAATGTTTCTTAATATATGTTTACCACCAAAAAAAAGAAATTTTTATTCATTTCAAGCTTTCTTATTCTATTAGCAGATCCGTTTGCTTCCTTTTAAAAATAAATACTTGGATTTAGCCAAATATTTGCCGCTAGGTGAAGCTTGAAATTGAACTTGGTCTAGAAATACGTTTAATACTGTTATATTTGCTTTATTGTTATCTTAGAAAAATTAGATACACTTCCTTTTGTATGCCTATCTGTTTCTAAATTAAGAAAAGAAATTATACTGTATTGGTTTTTCAGAATATACTACATAACACGCCTTCAAATGAATAACTGTAACTATAGTGTTATTCATTAAAAATGCACAACCCCAGTGCGATACCATTACAGAATCACATATTTACTCAAATGAAAATCCTCTTAAAGCTGAAGACAAATGCAAGTGTAGACGCGGTGTATTTTTATCAGAAGCGCCGTTCACACCTCCTCCCCAGCCGGCATGTTAATCCGTTCTCGTTCAGGTAGACGAGCCCAGAGGGAGGGAAAGATGCATGTAGAGGTCAGCGAGTTCGTCTGGACCACTGCGGATGCTGCAACTGTCTTTCTACAGACAGCTTATATAACGGCATGTGCTTTCAAACCTCCTCCTGTGACAAGGTCAGTGAGGTGTGTTTGGGATTGTACCAGCTCGCTCTTTCTTTGTCTCTCTCTCTCTGGCTGCTAAGAAGAAGAGGAAGAAGAAAGGCTAAAACAGCTCACCTGAAGCATGCAAACCGCATTGATTATTTTTCTCCAAAGCTGTCAACAAGTAGCTCTTTGACATACTCTATTGCTTAATTGGACAGGGTCCCACATCTCCCACATGTGAAGAGGAGATAATAATTCTCCACTCTATAGAGCGAGGACAGAGGAGTAAAAGGCTCGAGAATATAAGTCCTGACAGAGTGACACAAACCCTAGAGCATAAGACTTTCCGTTTGTCAGTATGCCACCAAAAACATGATGAGCACAGCATTACGATCAGCCCCAGTGGACGCTCTTTCATCCTCTCCAGCTCCACAGCAGCATCAGAGAGAATTAAGCTCTCTAATTGCCTTTGAGACATAGACCAGCGTGGCCCTCATGCCGGACATGGCTGTAAATGTTTCATTTGAGAGGCGTCATGTGCACAGAGAGATGCAGTTCCCACTGGAGTCTCTCTCAGAGGGGGAGAAGAAGAAGAAGACGCTCCGCTGACGCTCCGCTCAGACACGGCTGGATAAATCGATCTAAATGGCACCACATCATATTAATTATGGCTGTACGGACACAAATGGTTCTAGTACGCAGTCCTCAGCTACCGCAACTACTGCAGCACTTTCCCAAATCTGAAAGATTTCTTTTTTAGAAAGTCTGCTGTCTTTTGATTGAGGTTGTTGTTTGAAAAGTCCTGAACCAGATTTAATTAGCATTTTCACTGATATGCAAATGGAGATCCATTTTCTCAAGGACAGGACAGCTCCCTGAAAACTGGATGAATAGCCATTTGAAGTTCTAAATTCAAAGCAAATAAACTAAAAGTCAAATGAGGCTAGATTTTTTTTTTATCATATATTCAAGTAAGACGTTCTTCTGTGCAGGACACCTTCTCATCAAATGGACAGTCTAATGCATCCTGGTGCACAACTTCTGGTTGAAGTTCTCAGTTTGTGGAGGCCTCTGGTTAGTGCTGGGGATGGCCCATGTGGTCTGCTTTGGGATGATTGTGGTGACTGAGGATCATGAAGATGGTCATCTACTCGGGTGATGTGTGCAGTTTTTTTGTGATAGGCTGTGACGTGACTGGATTTGCAACAGTCTTCATCAACAAAGTGCGCCTTACATCATTTCAACTTTATAGAACAGAGATATACTGTAGCAGGAATTGTTTTATGGTTGTTTTTATGGTTGTATACCTAATGAGCATGGGTCCCCTTTTGAGTCTGGTTCCTCCCAAGGTTTCTTCCTTATGTCATGTCCAGGGGTTTTTCCATGCCACTTTTGCCCCTTGCTAGCTCATTAGAAACAGGAGATGTTTTTCTGCTCACAACAGTTCATAGTTGATGTTTAGTAGATAGGGGCAGTGGAAGCTTCGTGGATGAGGTTTTAGATTCCCAGGTTTAAATTCCACCTAGCTGCTACTGTTGGTCCCTTGAGCCTTAACCCTCAACTGCTCATACGTATGTGTAATGAGAGAAAATGTAAGTCGCTGTGGATAGTGATCTCAACATTTTCGTGGGTTTCAAACCTAATCCAGAAATTACCGGAGTGTGTGCAGGTTTTCATTCCAACCAAGCAGAAGCCGCACCTGATTCCACTTGTTTAATTTGTTGTTTTTGGCTTTCAGTGGACTACAAGGTGTGATATCTCCTTGGTTGGAGTGAAAACCTGCACCCACAGTGGCCCTTTCTGAATACGGCCCTTTCTGAGACACCTACCATAAATATAATGCAAATATAGTTATCTATTATACCCTGCTCAGACTACTAACTCACCCGAGTCCCAAGTCAGTTCATGATTTCTACAGGTGCTTTGAAAAGTTACTTTGGTTGTCAAGGATGGTTTCAAGTGGATAAAGTAAAGGGCTTTCCCTTGCACCTGTCACCCCAGGCTTGCTCCTTAGGATTTTATTTTGCTGTTAGATGGGCTTGAAATGTAATTGTTTATTAATGATGACTTTGAGAGAAATATAATCACTTTATCCTATTATTCAGATGGCTACTTGATTCATCAACAATGCTGGTTTTATTAAAATTCCATCCCTGGATAAAAAATAACTGGAGAGAGGGACTCTGATTAGCTCGCAGCCATGAGCTGAGAGGCTGTGGGTGGTGAGTTGGAGAGGATAATGAAGCTTTCTTTACTCGCAGACTCTAACGGCAGGTCCGCGTTTTGTCCATAAGCCGCCTTTTCCCCCTTGCTGTTTCCCTGCAGTCAGCATGACCCAGGCCTCTGTTGTTGTTGTTTTTCATGCATGACTGACAGAGAGTCATAACTGTCCCGCGTTGCTTCCTCCTCCTGCCTTCCCCTGCAGCAGGGCACAAAGCCGAACCCTGTGTTTGAAATCCATATGCCTCGGAGCAGAGATTCGGCTTCGGATACATAGGAAAAGCATAAACAACCTGTTTAACAGCTTACATTCTGGACCCGGCTGGCTGACATGCATGCACTGTAGTCAGTGTCAACAAGCAAACAGTGCTGGGCCACTGTTTACACTGCTCGGGGCAGAACAGATTTATTCTTTACACAGGATTTCACACCACGATTGGCAATGCCAGCCTATAGCAGACCCCTGTGGGTTATTTTCACATGCCTTTAGGGTCAGTATGTAACATAGCCTATACTGCCCATGCTGTTTTAGAAGCTGTTTTTAAGCTGATTTCTTTTTTCTTTCTCATTTTAAGCAAATGAGCACTTTGTAATCTCAATCCATTCATTCAGTCACTCTCTATAGCTCTTATCCTGCAGAAAGTCACTAAGGGGCATGGAGCCTGTCCCAGGGGACCCCCGGACTGGGTGCCTGTCCAATGCAAAAGTTTGGAAACACCTTTTAATTCTATGGTCTTATTGCTTTCTACATTGTAAAACAATACTGAAGGCATCCAAAATATGTAATAATCTCCTTTATACAGTTGATATTGAGATGTATCTGCTACTTATGCTCAGTAAACCTTCATAAAGGCTCTAATCTGAGGTGCTGTTTGTTAATCGTTGATTTCTAAGGTTGGTAACTCTAAAGGAACTTCTCCTCTGCAGCAGAGGTAAGTTTTGGTCTTGCTTTCCTGGGAAGGTCTTCATGAGAGTTTCATCATGGTGCTTGATGGGTTTTCCAAATGCACTTGACAACAGCTGACTTTCATGTCTTAAAATAAAAATTGACTGTTTTTTTTGTTGTTGTTGTTTTTGTTGAATATTGTTCTAGAATGCAGAAAAATAAATCCAAATTTGTGTCCAAACTTTTGCCTGGTACTGTATGTCCAGTCAAATATATATGAGCTATATATGAGAACTTCATCCAAACCTCTGATCAGTGCTAGCAAAAGTAAAAAAAATATTATTTTTTTTTTAAATCAGTAAAGTGGTTACAGTATGCTGTATATGTGAAATTGTTTAATAGATCCACAGTTAGCAAAGTGATTTTTCTAAATGATAACCAATTGATTTGAACATTTGGAGGTACACATTGTAAAAGCAAATGATAAAGCAACCTGAATTAAATCTAAAGTTACAGTATTTTTTTTAACCATCTCACCAAAACTCAATATCTTCCCATTTCTGCTGTCTGAAAAAAGCTTCTAAATGGGTTTTCACTTTCAAAAGAGGTTACAAGAAAAACAAGAACCTCCGCTATTCAAAAGCATCATTGAAAAACTCATTGATAACACCATAAACAACTTCCACCTGAACTCATTGAACCACTTTGATTAAATACACTTAATACTCCTCATAGAATTAAAGCAATAGGTCTAAAATGACATCACTGATTCCTGAACACATACTGTATATAAGCAAAGAAACCCTGTGTGTTCTCATTCGTTCTAATAAACAATCCTACATGTGTACGCGGTGTCTGGCTTTGACGGCTTCTGTACTCTGCACACATCTGCTCTTGCCTCCATTCAGGAGGAACCAGAAAGGTAACCATTAAGCTGGTTGGAAAAGTGCACTCCACATGTGAAGAACCCCTGGACTCTCATTCCTTGCTTTGTTCCTGTGCTTCTCTAAATCTCGGATATGAAAGGTGATTTTTCAAGAGGTCGAATAGGATTTTACTTCTTTTCTTCTGGTTTCTATGGAGACCCTGACAGTAAAAGCATGCAGAGAGACGCGGCTTTGTGTTTACTGGTTTGTCGGCGAGAAATCTCGACAGGAGACAAAAACAGATGGCTATTGTGTGAGGCCCATGGGAGAGACGTTGACATTTGGTTTAGCTGGATGCACTCATAGCCTCTATTATAACTCAGCCTATGGCACAGAACTCGTCCTTAACGCCGCTATTGAGAAGCTGCTAGCCAGCCGAGATTCATCACCCGGTGGAGAGATGCAAAGCTTACTCTTACTGTGAAAGGAAAAGAGTTACTTCATATATATGACAAGACCGGCGGGTTTCTATAGCATTATCCCAACAAGTGTTTTTTTTGCAGCATGAGATTGTACATGCAGTTAGTGTAGCATTACACATACAGTATAGCACAGACAGAATGAGAGCATTTGTGAATGTCCTGGTCCTTAAAATCCTACATCCAATCGTACTTCTTTCATAAATGTTACAAAAAAAAATCTCCAAGCATAATCTTTCAATATACAAGGAGTGTTCAAGTCAAACCCGGGACTTGTGATGATGACAATACTCTCCTGATCTCGTGCCAAGCCATTTCCATATGTTTGGGCCATTAAAGGAGTTCCTGGGAGGCCAGCGTTTCAGACATGAAGCAGGCAGTCCAATTATGGTTCTGGCGTACTGAGAAAACTTTCTACCTTGATAGTGCTAGTGATAAGTGCATTAGTGTAGCAGGGGATTATATAGAGAAATGTTCTATGTGTTCTGTTATTCTGCACAATCAAAAGTCCTGATTTTGACTTTATTTTTAATTACTTGATCGGATGAAAAATCTTTTTATTATTAGCCTTAGAATATATGGTTCGTCTATAACCTTAAAAGCTCGTGTTAGCAGTTAACATTTATCCCAGATACAACCACATGTTCCAGCAGCATGCTCTTTTAGTTCATTGTTTTTAGTAAGCCCATTATATATCCACCCATGTCTTGTGAATCTCTGTGTAATAAATTAAGTTCTGGGTTTCAGCGGTAGAAGGATGCTGAGGTTGGAACTGCCAGGCAGGAGGTCTAAAGGAAGACCAAAGAGGAGATTTATGGATGTAGTGAGAGAGGACATGAAGTTAGTTGGGGTGAGAGAAGAGGATGCAGAGGATAGGGTTAGATGGAGGCAGATGATTCACTGTGGCGACCCCTGAAAGGGAACAGGCGAAAGACAAAGAAGAAGAAGAAGAAGAAGAAGAAGACGTTTCAGTGTCACTGGGACTGGGTGTAGTTTTTTATCTTGTAGGTTGTTCATGTAATTTTGTGTGCTCACAGTCTTTGTGTTTTCTAACAGAGATCACATATTCAGGGTTGTTTTGAATCATTGATTTCTTCTCATGAATAAAGAGATAATGAGAAAATACATTACATATTGACTTAATGTGACAGCGGTTGTTGAGTCTTATATCTATAAATAAGGAATTAACAAGCCCATTTGCATGGTAGTGCCAAAGGGCACAGAACTACACTACCCATCAGCACCTTGTATGTCACCGGTCTCACTAATCACTCTCACCTGGGTCTCAATAGGCCTTGTTAACAGCACTATTCATGGTCTAGATTTTCACTGTCTCATTGTCAAGCTTTTGTTTTTGTAGCTGTCACTTGTTATCATGTGTGCCGCAGTAGAGTTTATGGCCTGTATTTAGTTTCTTTGAAAGATTTGTGTGCACTAGACCTAATAAATTATCTACACTTGTATCTGCCTTCACCGTGAATTTGTGACAACAGTATCACTCGAGCACTCAAGGCTCGTTCATGGGATCGGAGCCTGTCTGGTCCGATCCCACGGAAAAGCTAATGCAGCACAATTCACCAAAAAAGTCAAGAAAGGTCCACAGCAAACCACGCACATGGTCCAGCAGGCTAGGCCACCTACCTGGCCACCAATCTCCCCAAGTCCCAATCCAATCAACCACCCATGGGATGCACCAGACAAACAAGTCTGATCCATGGAGGGCCCACTCCCAAAACACAGCATCCAAAGGATCAATTGCCAACATCTTCATGCCAGACACCACAAAATACCCCTAGAGGCTTTGTGGAGTCATGACCCAATTGGCCAGAGTTGCCCAGGCAGCACAAAGGGCACCTACACAATACTGGGCACAATGTCTTGCGTTGTAATTCTATGGTGGGGCCCTGAGATGGATTGGCACCCCAACCAGGGTGTACCAGTCTAGTGCCCTGAGTCCCCCTGGCTATTCTCCAGGCTTCCCGTGACCCTGTACAGGATAAGTGTTATAGAGAATGAGTGAGTGAGTGAGTAAATATTATGGCTGATTGGTGTAGGTTCTTTAAGATTGCCTTCAAATGATCCTAATCTAGCATGATTTTAAAGTGTCTTTGCTAACTGAATGTTCATGAATTTCAGAGTATGATCCTGCTCTATCACATTTTGTGATGTGAATAAATCAACTTCAAATAATTTCTTTAATTAAAATGGTGGTTAATTTCTATTTGCAATAAAATCTTCTGACCTAATCAATCTAATGGAATGGAAAAGATACTGCACAGGTGATGATTTAAAGCATAGTCAACATGTTGTTAAAAAAAAGAAAGAGAAAAGAAGGCACTTATAGTAGTATAGTGGCTCAGTGTGTTAAGGCTCTGAGTTAATGATCGGAAGTTCGGCGGTTCAAGCCCCAATGCAGCCAAGTTGCCACTGTTGGGCCCTTGAGCAAGGCCTTAACCCTATCTGCTGCACCCCTGTATCGTGGCTGACCATGTGCTCTGACCCAGTTACACTGGGATATTCAAAGAAAGAAATTCACTGTGCTGTAATGTGTATGTCACAAATAAAGGCTTAACTTAACAATGATAGCTGACGTCTCCTCATTTAAGACGTTGAACATCAGTTTACACTAAGTTTTGACATTCTATGACTTTCCACTCTTTTCTATCATCCATAATCACTATACAAATATTTCTCCAACGTTTCTGAATGTGTCTAGAAGTCCCGGGGTAAATGGCTTTTTAAATAGTGTTACTACACTTTCTTAAGAGTACAGCATTCTTCAGGTTAAGTGACTCAAGTGCAGCTGTTAAATCTTCAAGTTACAACACAGTGCTTTTTCAATTATCTCCTCGGTCTCAAACCGAGCTGAATCTTCTTCCCAGCGCAATGCAATCAAAACATGCTAACACACTCTCCCTGTCTGGAGACAATGAGTCAATGAGCAAGTGTAATTAAAACTCTTCAAGACATCTAATAATAGCACAAGCAGAAAAGTAGCTAAGAAGACAGTCAAGGCTAAAAAGTGTGTTGAAAAAAAAAAAGACTTTTTTTTCTGACATACCAACACCTTAACACATAAACGCATGCACGCACATAGGCACAGACACTCACATTTACACTGTGTGGCAAAAAAACTAAGATTTAAGAAAAAAGATTATGTTCAACTCCCTTTAGCTTTGATTCTGGCATGGAAGAAAGAAACTCAATAAATGTGAAAACCTGGTCATTCAGTACATTCAGGTTATCAGCTGACTTCACATTACTGCCACATAACATTGCTGGAGGTAACTCAGTGGTTAAGGCATTGGGTTATGGTGCAAATCCCACCACCACCAAGTTGCCCCTGTTGGGCCCTTGTGCAAGGCCCTTAACCCTTATACATGAGATAAAAATGTAGGTCACTCTGGATAAGGGCGTCTGCCAAATGCAGTAAATGTAAATGTAGCACTGCCTCTAGAGGCTTGTACAGTGGCCACTATGTACAGTATGATGGGTGCATTGCTTCATGTGCTTCCATTCTTACCCTGATCCTTGTATTGCTCTGGCATAAGGTCAATCTGATCTCATCATATTTAAAGTCCAATCATTATGCTCCCTAGCAAGCTGAAGTCTTTTTTTCCGATTAGTCTCACTAACAACTGGTTTTCTTATGGCCACCCAGCTGTTTAGTGAGTTCTCATCACATTGTGCGTTATATGCATAATATACATAGCACTGATTATATACTGTCTGTTTTTTTATGATGCATCTTCTCCAAGAATTTAAATGATAGATGCATGTAAGCCTTTGATCCCAGTCACTGTGATTCATAAATCAATCACTCAAACCCCCTATTTTAAGTCTCAAGGCCAAAGTCCCATGTCATAATATAATCCTGTATGTTAATCAGACTTGTATTAATCAGACACTGAACAGGTGGTAGACATCACTCTGGTTAGGCTAGAATAGAGAGAGGTGTGTCTCACATGCTGAGGAAGTGTGTGTGAAAGAGGAAGTGTTGAACTCTGTCCACCGTGAAGCCCAGGGCACCAGCTGTCTCTCTTTCTCACCTGAACGTGTGGACAAGTGTGGTGCCACCTGCCATGCACCTGCTCCTCACGCAACCTGCTGAGCACAAGCACCGGGAGAGCGAGAGGACGCTTTACACTCACTCACACTCTCTCAATGCACACTTTCCCTGTTTCAAGTTTAAATTGCAGTACATCTCCCCTAAGAGATACAGTTACACACTTACACAGATGCATATACAGTATGGAACACACATCAGTTGGTCATGTTCAAGCCTGTCCTGGTAGATCATCAGATGCTCTTGAACCTGTTGCACTCCAATGTGACTAAAGATTCAGCATTTCAAAGTTGCCAAAGAATTATGTCAAACCCCCCCCCAAAAAAAACGTATTAATAATTATACTGGTAAATTTTGCATTTAAATACACAAGCGATATGTTGTTGTTGGTCTTTCGGCTGCTCTCGGCAAGGGGTCGCCACAGCGGACAACCAGTCCGCACATACTGTACAAGCTTGGCAGAGGTTTTATGCTGGATGCCCTCACTGATGCAACCCTCTCATTTTATCCGGGCTTGGGATCGACACTGTATCCAGTGGCAAGGGTTTTGGGCACTGGCTGGAAATCAAACCCGGGCCTGCAACATGGCAGACAAAACACCTCCCACTGAGCCACCAGTGCCACACAAACAATATGATTAGAAAAACAAATGTACAACATATACGAATCTGCATTGATTAGAATGGTGGTACGTTGGCTTAGTGGCTAGCACTGTCACAGCCTCCAGGGTCGGGGTTTGAGTCCCGTCTCGGGTCTATATGTGTGGAGTTTTTATGTTCTCTCGTGCTTGGTGGGTTTCCTTCAGGTACTCAGTTTTCCTCCTACAGTCCAAAGACATGTAGGTCAGGCTGACTGGTGTTCACAAATACTGTAGCCCATAGTGTGGGAATGACAACCGTGCATCAAGCTGGTAACCTGCCCCCTTAAGTAACTACCATAAAAACAACACATATATTTCTACAAAGGGGAAAATCTGTCGCCCAGTATGTTGGATGGCACATGCATGGACCAAAACACCAAAAAAAATAGCAAATTAGTTAGAGTATATATTACCATTTTTTATGAATCTTTTTTTCAAAAATATTATTATTATTATTGTGTGTGCATTTTGCACAAGTAAAAAAACAAGCAAATTTTATGTTTTAAAGTATAAATTTTCACAAAAAAAAAAGAAAAGAAATACTGGATGCTGTAGAAGTATAATTGTCAAAGTCTGTGTGAGAACTTTGGCACGTTCTCCAAAAGGTACATCGGGAAAGTTACTCATATTCAGTAGTGATCATGTTACATGCATGTTTAAGTTGTTCTAGTTTTTAACCAAATATGATTGATAACATATTTTTGTAACTCACCTCATTTACTTCATGCCTTTAAGGTTGCCAGATCTTACATGAGGAGAAGGCTTAGAGACTGGGTGTCCTGACCACCACCTTTAAACACAAGCACTTGCCTTTAAGACTTAAACACGATAGCGGATTTTGCGTCTTTGCTGGACTGTGTGATGTAATAAAAAACAAGAAATAACTTAAGAATAAAAATTGTCTTCAAAATATCATTTATCATTATTAAAATAATTAGTGTTAATTTGTGTATATAATTAGCCTCATATGTTTTTGCATAGTTTGAAAAGTACAGTACCAGGATGAAATAACAGTTCCTTAGCCAGGCTTAAATTCAACATCGGAATCATACGCCTGTTTATTTCAGTGCACAAGTTTTAATTTGTAAATATCACAGAAGAAGTTAAGTATGAGCTCTGAATCCTTATAAGGCGTGTTGTTCATAAACATCAACTTCCAAATCAATACGGATGCATATGTTTTACTGAGAAGGAATTATGCTCAGCATTGAATATAATATCTCAGCTTGTGAAATTCCTCAGGCACTTCTTATTGCTCAAGGGAAGTGAGAAAATCGATGTGGTACATGTGTTAATATTTGCAGGCTGTGTGTTAGAATCATAATTCAGGGCTCTGATGTTAATGGCTTTAACGCATAACTGTGGAGATAAAAGCTGTATGAGCTTGATAAAAGTGACTGATGCTTCTTACTCTGTGTGTGCGTGTGTGTGTGTGCATGTGTGCATGCATGCACGCATGTATGTGTGTGAGATGTGTCAGTTGGAAAGCAGCCAGACACTGTTTCTGCAGGGTGGTGAAATGGGGGAGAGTGACATTTTTTATCCAACTGACATTTCTTACAACTGACATTCCCATAGCGAGATGGAAAATAGAGGCAGGATACCGATAATATATTCATATATACTGTATTAATATATACTAATACATACTACTATGAACACACCATCCAGCCATAATATTAGGACGACTACCAGGTGACTTGAATAGCATTGATTATCCGTTATATACCAGTAAAATGGTTATAGGATCATGGGCACCCAAGGCTCATCTTTGTCTCTGGGGATCAAACGGCAGGCTGTCCAGTCCGACCCCGCAGATAAACCAATGCAGCATAAATTGCCAGAAAATGTCAATGCTAGCCATGACAGAAAGGCCCCAGAACCTCCAATGCACAACAGCCTGCCAAGTTTTGGGCTTAGAAGACAAAGAGTTCAAGGTCAAAATCCAAGGTCACAAAATCCGGAGGCCCCAAGCCATATGAACGAACTGCAAAAACAAAGTGGTTCAAACAAGTTCTTGCACAAGATGCAAAAAGTATTACAAAATGAAATACAATATTTTGTGCATATTTGTTTTTTTGTTTGTTTGTTTTTGTTTTGAGTCACAAGAGTGCTGAAAAGCCACAAATGTCAAAATATTATGTGAAAATTGTTTTGGTTATGTCAATGGGAATTTTCTATGATTTATTTTTTTTACAAAACACTATAAATCCACCATTCACAATTTTGTCAAAATTAATAAATCGGCCTGCTGTTATGTTTGAGGAAAAGTAAATATGGTATTTAGTGGCAATAATTTGTTGAGATTTAATTTAAAGAAAATTTAGCAAACTCTTGCTTTGACTGTGTTTTCATAGCGAGTTTCCACTGGCAGCCAATTAGAGCAAGGGAAAAATTATCGAACTTGTTGTACACATTGCAAAGGTTGTTGAAGGTTCTGAGAAACATTTCAAGCAATAGGCCTATAAAAAAGATAAATCTACAAACCATTACCACTTTCATTTTCACTTGGGTACTTGATGACAGCACCTTATCATAGTAGTTCATAAGTGCTGGGGAAATTGCATTGGCAATAACAAACTGTAAGCATTTTTCTTGGCTTCAACTTTCTCCAAAAGTCCAGTAGATGCATCTACTCAATTTAGAGCAGTTTTTTTTTTCTTTTTTTTTTTGTTGTTGTTGTTTTTGCCCAGGACTTAGTTTAGCTTCACTAATCACATGACAGAAGCAGAAGAAGAGATATGATTGGCTCTTTTGGATGCATTACCCTTTGTTATAAAATGTGCAAGTTAAATCTTAGAAAAAGAAGGAAGGATGTGTAGCAAATTAAGAAAGTCTGAAAGGGCAGTTTATCATGTTTTGCACGATAGCCGAGTGAAACGTCCTGTAAAATTCTTCGCAGTCATTTTAAAGAAATATTGCAGTGAAACATGCAGTGACCCTTGCCTTTAAGAGATGGGTAGACCACCCTCAGCACAGCAGTGTCCTTGACATGCTAGTGTGGGTTATAGTGATATGCGTGTATCAGGCACAGCAGCATGCTGTGGTCAGAACCTGACCCTGATGTATGGCTAATGGATGATTTCACACTCATTGTGTGTGGGGGAAGAAAAAAAAAAGATGATCCATAATCTCTAACCTGTTCTACAACGCCTCCAGGAAGAAAAAAGAAAAAAAAAAAGAAAAGCTACATTGTAGCACCTGATACACGCATATCAGTGTCAGACACACAACCATGTGTCACTATTGTGCTGAGAATGATGTATGGTTCAAATAATTACTGGTCAGTGGTGGTCCCTTTGCACTGATGGATGAGGTAGCGGGAAGCTGATGCATTGTCCACAGCAATAAAAGGGGCTACACCAGTCAATAATTGTATACATACAGAGGAACCTACATTGTAAGTTTCCCTGATTTAATGGCTTGTGTATAAATAAATGGTTTATAATAGTAAACTATCAACTGGGTGTTATGGGCTATTAGACTACCGCACTGCTGTGTTCTTGAACCTAATTGGTCTGAAAGTGTTGATTACATGTCTGTAACTGCACAGCTCTCACAATAGAGATTTCCGTGTTTTAAATCACAGGTTTATCTTAATGCTCTCATTCTACACTAAAATAAGTGTTCTTACAGTAGCAACATACAATAACTGATGTAATTTAACAAAGAAAAACTATTTTGAAAGGTGAAAGTAAGAGCATTTCCACACACACAATGTGACGAGAACTCAGAGGATTAGGACTAAACAGCTGTGTTGCCATAAGAAAACTACTAGGAAAAAAAATACATTTGCTAAGGAGGATAAAGATTGGAGCAAGCAAAGGGACATGTGGTCTGATGAGTTTAGATTGACCCTATAGAGAAGGGAAGCTCATAAAACACATGCTGTGATGCATCATGTATAGTACAAGTCTCTGTAGACAGTGTTATGATCTGGGGTTGCTTCAGTCGGTCAGGTCTAGACTCTGCCACTTTATGTGGCAATAATATAAAATCAGCTGATGACCTGAATGTACTGAATGACCAGGTTATCACATCTATGGGGTTTTTTGTACCTGCTGGCACAGGCATATTCCTGGATTCAAATTGAGACAGAATCATCTCCATGCAATAATCAAAAGTCATGAATGTGAAAGTTTTGTTGTTGATTTGCCTGGGCAATGTATATTTATTGTTATGACGAAATTTCTGATTTTTATCTAAAATGCATAGAATATGTAGAGTCAGTAGGTTTCTTCGATTTTGCCCTTTCACATTTAACATGACAAGTTGTTTATTATTATTATTATTATTATTATTATTATTATTATATAACTCAGAACAGTCTGTTCTGATCGATCAGATGCAATAAGTTCATACTGCTGGAATGTTACAGTCTAACTTTCTGAATGTTCTTATTTAAGATTTTCTGGCTCAATTTGAATTATACTGTATATGTTCATTTGATGATAAACAACTGGGCCTTGGCATCTTGAGTTCATCAAACACCCAACATCAGTCTCACCCAAGGCAGGCATTAACATTATTATCTTTTTTTTCCATACCAAAAACTGATTTGATTTGTTCCTGGAAATAACTTAATAGCTTTACCATGTGTACACATCATATACGTAGATATTCATTATATAAATAAAACCATGCTTCTAGCACATAGGTGTGAAAATGAAGTAATAGAGTCATCTCTGAAAATGATTTTCCTCTCCAGCTCATCACTAACACATGCATAACTGAGCGGAGGCAAACACACTTGCAGTAATGGCCTTTCAGAAGCGAGTGCTTTCAGAGTGACTGACTGTAATCACACTACAGTTGTGCTCCATAATGAGAGCCATTGTGTTTGGGCCACCTGGCTGCGCTCGACAAGGAGGAGCTCGGATCACTTTGCATGAGAACAACCAGAATGTGTGACTCCAAATTTGCTTTTGAATCTTCCTTTGGTGGAGAAAAAAAAAACATCTTACCAAATTTTCAAATTTGGTTTTAGAGAACATGGCTGTTGCCAGACAGGTTGCCCAGACATGCATTCAAGACTGCTTATCTCAGCATGTGTACCCCATGAACGTGCACTCATACATACACACACACAGACCAAAAACACCACTGCCACCTATAGGAAGGATAAGGAATTGAACCCGGTACCCCTCCCCCACCAGTTTTATGAAAGGAACAAGATCCAGTTCACAGTCAGTATTAAGAGATTTTATAGAAATCTATAAACTATAAAGAAAGGCTTGTTTAAGAAGGTAAATATTTCAAAACCTAATACAGTATTATATTGTCTTCACAGCTTTAAAACATACTTGATTAATTTTTACAACTTTACATTTTGCAGTCATTATTATTTATATGCACATGAGGTATTAAGTAGGAAATGTCAGTATCTGGATTGCAGGAGACATATATATATATATATATATATATATATATATATATATATGTATGTGTGTGTGTGTGTGTGTGTGTGTGTGTGTAGAGAGAGAGTGAAAGAGAGAGAGAGAGAGAACGAGGAAGAAGAGGAGGAAGAAAAGGAGAAAAGCAAGCATCAGGTCATTGCAGAATTTGACTCACACTCACACATACACTTTCTCACAAGATAAGCTCTCATAAAAGGCCATCTTTGGCTCCATTAGCATGTGGCAATGGAAGTGTAAAGTGCCCGTGGGCTGCAGCTCTGGGCTCATCAGACTATGATAATGCTGCGCTAGTGCCACGCCGTTCTGCTGAGTGCGGCTTTCTGCTCTGGTCCTGGCACAGAGACTGGAAAACAACATTCAGATCTTATCGGGTTCGTGCTAAAGTAGCTCTTTTTCCCCCCTCCAGACGGCACCACTTCTTGCCTGGAGGTTATACAATAAGAATGACTTAGCTAAACAAAAGTGAAAGGACATACCGAAAACAAGTGGTGCCTGGTGGATGGAGATTAGGAGCATGTGCTAAAGTGTGCAGGAAAGCGAGACGGGAGGGGAAGAAACGGAGGACACAAATAGCTTGAACAAGGTTTCGCCTGGTTTGTTGTGCTTAGTAAATTTTTATTGGCATCTCATCTACAGTATATAGACAAATACAACTGAGTGAAATATTAAGCGTCTGTAGATTTATTTTTTTATTTTTTTATTATTGTTAAGGTTTTCAACACTCACCTCTGGTTACTGGGGTTTTCATGCTTTTGATATTTATTAATGTTTTGTGTTTATTTTATATATAGTACATTTACTTCATTATTGTAATTATTTAACAAAAATACATCTATTAGAAAAGTTACGCTCGTAAGAACCTTACTTTATAAACGTACTTCATGTCAAGTTTTGACACGTGTCTTTGTCCTAATTCTACTCCTGTCTTCTCCTTTGTCTTGCCTTTTATTTCCTGATTGTGTCCACTTGTTTAAATCCTGTTTAACGTTACCTGGTTTTGACCGTCACCCATTTCACATGGTTTTCCTTGTATGATGCTGCCTGCATGTCCTTTGACCTTTAATATGGACCACGAATATTAGATTATAACCATAATAAATAACACCTTGAGTATATGTATTTAAGGCATGCTTTCATTCACCTCATGCTAGTAGTGAAACCCAGATGTTTAATGTAACATGATGAAGTACTTGCACTAGGCCTCTTTTTTATCTAGCTGGACATAAATGGATTTGTTCATAAATCATTGGTTAAAGCATTTTTACAAGACATTTGGCATTCATGTAAAAGTGATTGTGTGTAAATTTACGCATAAGATGACTTGACCGGCTTTAAATCATATAATCGCCATGGACTACTGCACTTTTATACTGTATATATACTGAGCTTTGAAGTCCCTATAAAAAACATATCCTCATGCTGGTTCTCATGTTACTACCACTGAGATCATTTTTTGAAACCCAGTATTTTTATATTAGAAGCATTAAATAACCTCCCTCCGCGAGATGCCATCTATTGTTAATAATTTTTGTTTCTCACTGATTCTCTCTATTAGTGCCTGATAAATATAGACACTGTATAATCAGTGTCTTCAAACAGGAAGGACTTCGGCAAAAGTGCACTGTAATTCGCAACAGTCCATATATGAGGATGTATCTAACAAGGATATACAGTACACGTAACGTAGTTAGGAGAAAACGTGATATCCTCATATTAGGACAGTGGTGTCTCAAAAAGATAAAATAATATTAAAACTTAAAGAGAGCAAGCCAACACAAACCTATTAATGAAATAAAAATGAATATTTTCTGTGCTTTGGCCTATTTGCAAATATTTACACACCATGTTACTAAAGGACTAATTAATCTCGATAGGGACCAATGTACTTAGAGCGTACTTAGACTGTTGAAGTGTCCATCTGTTAAATGTTTAGAAAGCTTTTGGAAAGTAAGTACAATGCGCATTACTCATGAAATACAATATCATCACTCACAATCAGCAGTTAGTAAGAATTATCCCATTGTTTTTCCCCAACGCTGGTTATCATTTGTCTATAATTAAAGATGTCTGTATGTTTTCTTATAAAAACTTTAGTAATGTTGTAAATGTGAATGCCATACAGTAGACTGTATAAGAACTGGGGAAAATCCTCCATGATGTCACCCCTAGGCTTTCAGAAGAGAGGATTCGAAGCTCAACTCTAGGCGCTCTGGTCATGCAAACCAGTCTGGCTGTTGGTTAGATTGTGCTTACTTAATATGTCAACACTGCATTTGAGCGAAATCTGTCATCCATACTCTCCCTTCACATCGCCCATTGTCAACTCCTACATTTCATGTGGTAAGTTAAACAACAATGAATCTGGTGTTAGCTGGTTAGCTGAAGCGATGCATAATTTGACACCGGAATTGCAGCTGTCACTCAAATTGGCCACACCCCTAATTATGAGTAATTTTATGGCTTAATATGATTTTAACTGATAGGTTACATAAAAATTCCCCCACTGTCTAGTCATAAATGGAAAATCTAGGTATGGAGACCAAAACTACATAGGCTGAAATTATATTTACTTCTGTTGCAAAGTTGGCCATTTTACATGAAGATCTATGAGGATTGACTCACTGTTACAGCCAGTGGTCACTCAAGGAACTGCAAGTTTTTGCACTTTTAAACTGGACTCATTTTCCAGAACCAGAGGTTGCCCGTTGGTAAATCCTAATCAATCCTAATATGTTAATCAATCAGAATCGACACTCACAATTAACTAAAGAATTAATCAGCGTAAGATGTCTTGCTTACGACCTGCTTTAACGGCTATCTATTTTGATTCATGACTTTGTATTGAATGACTTTCTTTCGAGTCATTAATATTTTCTAATTCGTGTGCTCAGTGGAAATAAAAGAGGTGTTTACACTTGACAACTTAATCTGTGGAGAAAATGTCGGTAACTCCTTGCCAGTTTTTACCATTTGAATCCAATCAGTTGAGGTTTATCTACATGAATCTCCTTATATGTAAATTCACACGAGCTCAGGAGGATGACAGTGTTTTTCCGAATGAACTGGATTTTCATGAACGCCACATTTTTTGTGTAAATAATCTGAACGATTTACTGTATGAATACATTCATTCATATCTAGACAAATGAGGTCCAATGTTTATTTTTATGCTTATCTGAATGTATGACACAGAAATAGTTGTGCCACATGATTTTAAGAAGCTTAATTCATGACTAAAAGAAACCGGTTCTTAAGACCACTCACTCTGTTAGACATATCAGGAATTCATCAGATTATCTGACAGCTTAATAGAAGATCATTAAGACAATTAATCAGACATGGCTGCCTACTTTTACAGTCCACATGAATTATAACAGCAGCAATTTGAAATGTAGCCATTTTCTGAAAATTGACCATATTAGGTTTAAAATCGGGTTTTAATTTAAAAGCATGAGGATAAATGAGATGACATAATTGCGCAAAGCTGAACAAACTGACTGCGCAAATTACCAGAGATTGCAAACCACCATAATTAGCAGCATATGAGAGTATAGCAGCGTGGCGTGTACATAGAGAAGTTAAAATGACATCTGGAATACAGTAAATGCAATAAAGTGCTGGTGCAAGTAGTGGAGACAGCGGAGAGACGAGCCTTACATCACATATGTATGTCAGCCCTGTTGTTTATCCTCGAGGACTACTGTTCTCTGTATTGTTTAAAGAGCCATATGAGAAATTAATGAGAACTGATAGAACCATATAGACAAACATACAAGAAATAAAGGCACCCATAGTTTTAAAATATGTGCGCCAAATGATGATTACAGCTTGACTACTGTTTGTTTCCTTCTTTTCAAATTGGTATATCCCCATCTTTAAACATACCAAAGAAATGCCTGATTTTCAAAGAAGCCACATTAGCTAGAAATCTTCAAATCCCCTTTTCAACAACCTTTAACAAAATTATAGTTCTTATTAAGAACATGGGTAAAACATGAACAAAGTCACAACCTCATCAACCCTGGCCTTAGTCATACTGTTTGAAGATCTGTTGAGAACAACCTTCTTAAAGACCACAATAATGAAAGTCAACAATGTAGGGAATAACAGATTAATAGCCAAATATGAATTTCTCTTAATTATAATGTTAGCAAATTATCTCTAGCTACTGGTAAAGCTAACATATCTCTAATGTGATTTCTTAAAGATCTCAAAAGAGATGTTAGACCACAACATACAACATCTACATAACAGCACCATACTGTACATAACAACATCGATTGATATATTTCATTCAATCAACCACCCACATTTTAAAAAATCAATATAAAATATACTGGACACAGCAGCAATATCTCAGCATTAGTGATCAAATGATTGTGAGATCAAATCCCAGAGCTGTTCATACACCACTGTTTTTGCCCTGAGCATCCTGTACAGAATATCATGTCATGTTTTCTCTACTAGATTTACTTTACATTTCTCATGTAATTAATTTCCCAGACTGTTCAGATATATGCATGGATTGGATTCCGCCTCACTTGTAAGTCATTTGAAATAAAAGCAAATCTTCCACACATAAATAAATAAATAAATAAATAAATAAATAGAAATGTTTTAAATGCAAGGGTTTACATGCAGTAGTTAAGCCATCAGCAGCAGTTTATTAAAAGCTAATTAACGTGCATTAACTGAGCTAATGCTGAAATCCATTTCCAGTGAGGTCTGAGTATTACATGCCGAGTTTCAGCAGTTAGCGCAGCAGATTTAGATGAATACGTGGTTCACACATTGCTCGGCTGCAACCCAGCATGGGCACCCCGCTGCTATCTCATTAATGGGCATTTGCCTCCCCTAATATTAACATTTAAAAGACAAAGAGATGGAAAACTGCAGGAACAGAAAAAAAGTAAGACTGAAAGTCGTCTGTGCACCAAATATAATTAGAATTTTAATGGGCTGTAGGACTAATGAAAGTATAGCGAGAAAGAGAGAGAGAGAAAGAGAGAGATAACCCAAAAGTACACCTAATTCTGCATCTGCTTAGGTTTCTGATCATTGGAGAGAATTTTTTTTTCTATACATATATTAAAACAGCCTTGAAGCCCAAAGGCGCTGATTTAACCTGAAAACATAAAACATACTTTGATCAGACATTAAACAAGCTTCAATATGAGCCTTAAACTTAAATTTTTTTTACCCATACCGTGTACATAATTGAATAGCCGATAGCAATCAGTCATGTGTGGCATCTTTATAGACATTGCTTTGAACCATAGGAATGGATTCGTATTCATTGACCACTCATAAAAGCAAATTTATCTGTGCCTTCAAGGGTAAAGCATCCTCCAGAATCACAGCAAACTTTGACAGCCTTCTTCAAGTGTTAGCAGAACTGTTAGTCCTACACACCTTCTAGATTTATTACCAGAATACAAATGTTCTGTATAAAAATGTTTATCAAATTGGAGCAAAAGAGAAAAGCAGAAGAGTTTTATCTTCTCAAAAATTGATTATTCTCCAATAACAGCAACTTCTGAAGTGTCCATCAGTTTTACCTCACTGCAATATAATGTAATAAAAATACATTATTATACATTATTAATGCTATTTATCCATTTATTGTTATGTGATGTTGCCTAATGTCTGCGGAACAAGTTACTTCCTATTATCAGTTACATTATAACAACTGTAAATAATCATTCCCTCACCACCTACCTATACCATGTCAAAAAATAAACTTACACCTTTACCCCTGACTTTTACAAAACGCTTGCACTGGAGACTCTTGATTCTGTTGCCCAAAAACCCTGCTGCTTTTGTTTTTAAATCAGTTAATGTGCTGCATGCATGCTACAACTACCTACAGTACAGACATGGTTATTTCAGAAATGATAGCGCATTAGAATGACAGCGATCAACCATACACATAGTGTCAGAGCTACTGCAGTAGAAAAGGAATTAACGCCTTCTGACCAATCAGAACTAAGATCTGAAGAGTGCCATGATAGAAATTATTTATCATTTTCTTAAACTTAAGAGCAATGGGTTAACTTAATAATTTAGGTTATGTATTAGTCATCATAAGGCTGATCAACTGGCTGAGACAAAAGCCGACGTGATTGGTCGCATTAGAGTGTCAAGGTACCGTAAATGCTGACTAAGAAGCACACTGCGGCTATTTAGAGGAGAGTAAATGCAAGTCAGAAGAAGATAATTGCAAGTCACAGGAGGAAAAATTATATTTAGAGGAGAATAAACGCTAGTCAGAGAGGGATAAACGCTAGTCAGATGAGGATAACTGCTAGTCAGAGAGAGATAAACGCAGGTCAGAGGAGGATGAATGCTAGTCAGAGAGAGATAAACGCAGGTCAGAGGAGGATGAATGCTAGTCAGAGGAGGATAAATGCTAGTCAGAGAGGGATAAACGCTTGTCAGAGGAGGATGAATGCTAGTCAGAGGAGGATAAATGCTTGTCAGAGCAGGGTGAATGCTAATCAGAACAGGGATAAACGCTAGTCAGAGAGGTATAAACGCTAGTCAGAGAGGGATAAACGCTAGTCAGAGAGGAAGAATGAATGCTAGTCAGATAGGGAGAAATGCTAGTCAGGGCGAGGATAAATGCTAGTCAGATTAGATGAGGATAAATGCTAGACAGAGAGGGATAAACGCTAGTCACAGAGGAAGAAATACTAGTCAGAGGAGGATAATATCAGATGAGGATAAATGCTAGATAGAGAGGGATAAACGTTAGTCAGAGAGGGATGAACGCTAGTTAGAGGAGGATAAATGCTAGACAGAAGTGGGTAAATGCTAGGCAAAGGTGAGAAATGCTAGTCGTAAGTTGGTTAATACTGCTCAGAGGTGGGTAAAAACGCTAGTGACAAATTTCAGAGGTGCATAAACTCCATTTACATGCATTTAGCCTCAACTATAGCCCTGGTAATGATAATGTATACAATATTTTCTGATTTCGTTTAAAGCACTCCTGACTAACCTGAGAATGGCTGGCTTTGTTTAACACCCTGATATTTGTGTTGGCACTCCTGTCATGGTCACTTTACAGGTTCAGACTTGTTCCGTCAACAGGCAATTTATCATAGTCTTTAATTAGCACTACTCTAGCACAGCCATTCTGCCGATCAGTGTGATTATTACCTTGTAAACCATATCCTCGTTTAGTAATATAACCCCAGATCATATACAGCAGTGTATGCAGGAATGCATCTCAGTAAGGCTTATCTTGAAGAACGAGTGTAGGAATTCATTAAGAAATTAAGGATTTTGTGTTATTACACATAACAGTATATATATATATATATATATATATATATATATATATATATATATATTATCACAAGATAATTGATTGTCACAGAGAAAGAGAGTTTATTTTCTATCTGTTACACTCACTTCCCTTTCCTGTTCCCTCTGTGAGAGAGCGCTGACAGCCATCAGCGAGGCACATCTAGTTTACCACTGTGACATTTTTCTCAGCAGCATTTCAAGACATGCTACATGTATTGACTTACACTTAGTTTTGCAGTCACTACTGTAGGAGCACAGAGAGAAACACTCAGACAGCTCAGCTGCAATGTGATATTGACCAGTAATAAAAAAAAAAAAAAAGGTCAACTACTTCACCAATAGTCATAAAGCAAAAAGTTGTTCCCTATTATCAGCTGTTCATCAAAGTCCACTTTACACTTGAGTCATAACCAAGCAATACATTATGCGTCCAGCTTTTTAATATTAACAACCTAAATAATAAATAATAACAAATATGTGTGTAATTTTACACTATTTACAGACAGACCAGTACTTAAAATGCACTAATGGCTTGACTGGAAGTGAGAGCACGCAGCATGGAAGCTCATGTCCATCAGCAGAGCTCTTTATTGGAATTCCTTAAGGGTGGATGTGGGAATAAAACAAAACCTCATGGACACATCTACACTTTATACAAAGCGAAATCAAGTGGATTGTATATATATATATACAGTACCTATATATAGTTGACTAGTTTATGCAAACTCTGGTACAAAAAGTACAAATTTTTTGCTCATTTATTTATTTATTTATTTAAATAGGTCTTAAAAGTATTTGCAAAAAAAATGATCAGGTCATATTCATTATAATGTATATATATTTAATAACATATAGTGGTACCTTGGTATACGAACGCCCGGCCTTAAGAATTTCCACCTTAAAAGCTGAAATTTTGCAAGAAATTAGCCTTGGCATACAAAGCATTTTCTGTATACGAGCGAATAAACCGAGCCGAACCGAACACCGGCTAAGTTGTGCGTACATCCGGGAGCCGTTCAAAACTTGTTTGCATCAATGGAAAGCCAAATGAAGTGAGTTTATATTTTTTGGTGTGGTTTTTTTTTGCATTTTGTACAAGAAGCAAGGACGGTAGCAAGAGGAAAACGGAGCCACTTTAAGTAAAATTTTTAAAAAGTGTCAAGAAGATCATAAATAAAGGTTGAGTGAGGTTTAATGTCTATTTATGTCATATTTTACTCCATTTACATGTCTTTTCTAAATGTTTTTATATGCAAAAATATGTTATATATATGCTTATATTGGAGATATTTTTTTCTGTGGCTGGAACGGATTATATGTGTTTACATTATTTCCTATAGGAAAATGTGTTTCGCAATATGAAATTGCGCCTTAAGAACTCGCCTCTGGGACGGATTAGATATATTGACAAAATAGAGCAGATAGAATTCGGTTTATGCTGGAAAAATCATGCTTACTTTTGTTCTAATTTCAGTTAAAAGGGGAAAAAAAGAAAAAGGCAAAAAAAAGGAAGCCAGCAATAAAATAATAATAATTATCTCATGGGTAATTATAAAATCAAGACTATTCAAGGGAATTTTGCCTCTCCTCTCTCACACACACACACACAGACACACACACAGGGCCATGCATGCACACAGAGAGAAATGAGAGAGAGAGAGAGAGAGAGAGAGAAACAAAAAAGCCTCGTGTATGAATGCTGTAAAAGACAGCTTAGTAAGCACATCACAAACCAAAATTGTGTTTTACAGTCAAAAGGAAGAGATTTCCCAAAAAAAAAACAAAAAAAAACACTTTCTCCCTTAAGCCCCCTCAAACACCCCCATCCACATGCACACGCACACACACACACACACACACACACACACACACACACACACCCTAGCACACGCAGATGTTTAAGAAATGCAGTGACCCAATTATCAACAGGGGAGGAGGATGGAAAGAAGGAGATAAGCCTGAGATCTGTAAACATCGCCAGCTTTCTTTAACCTAGCGTGCAAATCAGCTTTCAGACATCCCTTTCTCCTGTGTATACATTTTGACATGTCGTAAAAGTGGAACTACTTTAACAGAGATCCTGGTGAAAATACTAACACGCCGTTCGGTGGAATATGTGCATGATTAATATGTGTTAATGGCAGGAAAGGTGTCATTCGGCTGCCAGTGACTTGTCGAAACCACGTGCAGTATGTAAACCGCTGGCAGTTGGCCCTTGAATATATGCAGAGCTTTTAGAAAGTTTGTGCTAGCTGAAGTTGCCAGTGCTGATGCGAGCTGTCACACGTGGAGAGCAGAATTCCGCTCGTCTGACGAGAAGGAGACTTTGTCTTGTTGTTTGACACTTTTGCGTTCTCACTCCCACTAGCTGTTTCCATGCTATCAGACGTGGGCTGCAGGAGACGCTCATGTCCTCACAGGCCACAAACACGTTATATAAGCAAGAGCTGGCAGAACAGATGGCGTTCGGCACACATCTGATCAGACAGATTATCCTCCAATGTTCATATTATTTTATGAACATTGGCAGCGGGGCTGTGAAGGTAGAAGAACTGATTAACCCCGACACAGAAAAACACAAATAAAACAGATAAAGACAGAGATCAGTTCAACGCTATTATTATCATTATGGTGATTATTATGCAACGCAATGTTTGATGGATGGTAAGAAATATGTAATTGTTGACATGGTGAAGTTTATTGTAATAAATTAGCTTTTTTTTGTTAGTTTGTTTTAAAGAAGTAAATGGTAATGCCGCACCAAGAACCGACCTGGTTCAAGTACATTCCACATTACAAGCAATTATCCTGTTTCTCTTTGTTTAATGAAAAAAAAGCTATATTCATTGGCAGATTGCAGAGGTATAAGAGGAATAAAACACAGCATGAAATGCTTTAATTTAAGCAATATCACACTCAAGGTTGTGTTGTTGTACCGAATATCAGCATGGCCTTGTTTGTTGTTTTTTCAATAGTACTGAATGCGTTGCAGACGTGCTGATATTCGGTACAACAGCACGACCTCAAGTGTGATATTGCTTTTATACAACAGTTCCACTAACACCATTTATTATCAACAGATTATAATTGGTTTGTTTATTTAACCAGTCATTTTGTTCCGCCAACACATATCCTTCTGCTATTGGCAGAACTAACTAACCGCGACTGACGGAGCTGGTGACCAACAGGTACAGACCAACATTTAGTGTAATTAAGAGGAGTGGAAGTATTTACCGGTCTTACCAGTACTACAGTGCATCCGGAAAGTATTCACACATTTTTCCACATTTTGTTATGTTACAGCCTTAGTCCAAAACGCATTAAATTCATTATTTCTACAAACAATACGCCATAATGACAATGTGAAAGAAGAAAATTACATGTTCTTAAGTATTCACAGCCTTTGCCAGGACACTTAAAATTGAGCTCAGGTGCATCCTGTTTCCATTGATCATCCTTAATATGTCTCTACTCCTCGATTGGAGTCCACCTGTGGTAAATTCAGTTGATTGGACATGATTTGGAAAGGCACCTGTCTATATAAGGTCCCACAGTTAACAGTGCATGTTAGAGCACAAACCAAGCCATGAAGTACAAGGGATTGTCTGTAGATCTCCGAGACAGGATTGTATGGAGGCACAGATCTGGGGAAGGGTACAGAAAAATTTCTGCAGTATTGAAGGTCTATATAAGCACAGTGGCCTCCATCATCCATAAATGGATGAAGTTTGGAAAAGAAGTTTGGAACCACCAGGACGCTTCCTAGATCGAGCCGCCCGGAAGGTCCTTACTCAGGAAGAAGACGACCAAGAACCCAATGAAAGAGCTCCAGCATTTCTATGTCGAGAGAGGAGAATCTTCCAGAAGTACAACCATCTCTGCAGCACTCCACCAATCAGGCTTGTATGGTAGAGTGGCCAAATGGAAGCCACTCCTCAGTAAAAGGCACATGACAGCCTGCCTTGAGTTTGCCAAAGGGAACCTGAAGGACTCTCAGACCATGAGAAATCAACATTTATTTTGTTGAAGCACCTCTGGCACCAATTCATTTTGAGTATGTTGCTGCAAGAAGGTTCTCCTCTCTCCACAGAGAAGCTCTGGAGCTGGGGGGGGGGGGGGGGGGGCGATCA
>JAQMYJ010000021.1:7206852-7258136 GCA_030014305.1 Clarias laeviceps
CCCCCCCCCCCCCCCCCCCCCCCCCCCCCCCCCCCCCCCCCCCCCCCCCCCCCCCGATCAGTCTCAAGGGCCGTACAACGCAGTCTTGCCTAATGTGAAAGCACCCATATAGCTAGCTAGATAGATAGATTGATGGATAAATAGATAGATAGATAGATAGATGTAAAAAATACAGAATATTATTACAATTATTAAACACTTAAACAAATTAGCTTTCCAAACAGAAATTCTGCATATTCAGCATCAGTAGAGTAGGAACTGTGGTACAAAGGGCTTAATAATGAGTCTGGTGCTTATAAGCACATTTTCGAATCATATTCCCATAAGCATTGATGACTGCACTGTAGCCCACAGCCTGTCTGTCTGCCATGTGGTGAGCTCATATAATAAACTCATGATGTTCTCAGATAAATACCTGTCAAAAGCAGGAATTACACACTGCTAAGCAGGTGCTGCTGGGAAAACTCAGGCTAATGTAAATTCTGGTGAGTGACATCTGATGAGGCATGCTGTGATTGGTTAGGGCAGATTTAACAATTGATTTCTGTGGCTGCTTTACGCCTGACAACGGCCATATGGTTAACAACTAACCACCTACAGTATATATGTCTGGTGTGACACATACTTACTGTAAGCTCTAATGATTATTAGGTGTTTTGCATGGTTTGGACCAAGACTGAAAGCGGTTCTCGGTGTTGTCCTCTGTGACAGGAGAAATGGATAAATATGTAATAATCAGGTCACGAGACATGGCTTTGACACTGTGGACAGATGGGGTTCCTACCACATGCTGCTGTCTTTATCCGAACCTCAATCAGTGCTTGTGCAGCTCATACACCCTCTGGATAGACGTCTGACACTGTGCTCTGACAAACACACAGAATTGTCTCATGATCTGCCAGGCCGAGCTATAAGGGTGCAAAGCTTCTCTGTGTACTTCATCAGTAATGACATAAAAATCTCCCTGTGTGTGACTATGGAATTCTCTATTCAGGATTGGCCACATTTAAAATGTTTTTTTTTTTGTTTTGTTTTTTTTGTAATGGTCAGGGTTTAAATATACCAATTGGATTGTTCCCCTTTTGTGACCTCATATAAGGAGATATACCTCTCAGCAGTATCTCATTTACATGAACACTGAAATAGCATATTTGAAGAAGTAATTAAAGGAGGTTTAAGGTTTAAAAAGTGTATTACCTGAGAAATATTTCAGCTGGAGCATTTAATAGATCCACTTTGGGGGATCTCTGGGAATTACTGTATGTTAAGAAATAGTAAAATATGGGACATTAAAGTATACTGTACATTGGGAATTCTGTGTATTCAAGGTTGGGTTATGCACATGCTTAGGTTTCATGATTCAGATGATTGTTTGTTTATTTATTTATTTATTTCAATTTAATATTACGGTTTATGCCCTATTATAACTTAGCACTCGATCCAGCACCATTGTGCGCTAGACTTGGTCACCGTCCCTGGTAAGTGTGAGTTAGCAATATGGGGGAAATCTATTACATTTTTATTATAAAAAAATATGCATGTTGGGATTTTTTTTTTCTCAAATAAGTTACATTTTGCATTTGTTTCTGATCTAGTAAAACGCCATTGGCGTTGCCATCATCCATCGTTGTCACACTTGTAATGTGTAATATAAGTTGTAATTTAAACAAACCTTCAAAGAACCTTTACTAGAAAGCATATAGATGTGCATTAGCTATTTTATTTTCCAATAAATTTAATTACATTTTTTCCTTTAAAAGATTATAATAATTTAACTAAATAAATAAAAGAATCGGGAAGGTTTGGCAGATGTCATGTCTTCCTTGGAACTATATTTATTATTAAGTTTTGTTATAGTTAAAAGTTATTTATATATATATATATATATATATATATATATATAGTTAAGCTTCTTGAAAAAGTTCTACTTGGCTTTTTAATGAAACCATTTTTTTTAATGAAAGCTTTCCATTGTAGGGTTAACCTTCATGATTAGAGTAAACTAGAATGAAGAAAATAAAGCACATAATAGTAATAATAATAATAATAATAATAATAATATTAATAATAATAATAATGACTTATTTCTTCTTTAGATAAAATGTTTAATTAGAAATTAACTAGAAATGTTATTTTAGACGACCCTTAATCCAGAGAGGATTTAAACCTATAGAATAATGTTTTGTTCTTTTGCTCCAGAATGTCCAGGGTCATTCCTGCTGCTTTTGTTCTACATTAATAAACAGTGAGATTATCCTTAATAAATATTACACATTAATGAGATAATAAGAATTCATTGAGGCGTTGAGACATTTCTTTGAATCACTCATTATATGTACATAAAATCTACCACACACACACACACACACACACACACACACAATGTGCTGGTAATCACAAGCTCTACCCCCTTTTTGCAATGACAGACAAGCACCAAAATTATTCTTAGGCACACAAACAAAAAAAAAATGTAATCTTTCTTTTCTCTCAGAACATAGCTATCTAAAGGGCACCTGCGTTCATGTTTGTACAAAGTGTAACGGACAGGCCGGAATTTTTAAAGCGGAGATGCTGTCATTTGGAACAGGGCTGTGCCATCCAGACAAAAGCAAACGTTTTGACTGGAGATTACAGCCGCCGGGCCAGGCTGGGAGTCTGTCGTCATGGCAACGTGCAGTATGGTACTGTAATCCCCCACCACACACACACGCACACACACACACACACACATGCACACTATGGAACGGAGATGAAACAGACATTAGGCTAATTTTCTGCCTTATTCAAATGTAAAGTCAGCAGAAGAGGAGCGCAGCAGCTCAGAGCATGGATAAAAGAATAGTACTCAGTTTAACACACTCCCTGCACATGTTTGAGAGAAAGAGAGAGAGAGAAAGAGAGTGTAGACTTTAATGTTCAGCGGTGACCAGAAAATGTCCTTAGTTCATTTCAAATTCACTGCTAGGTAAAGGGTCCGCTGATGAATTCAAATCATTTTAAAAGTGTATGAGTTCTATTTTCATCTAAGCGGAGGCTTATTATTAGTGGATGAGGCGGAGTGTTGCATCAGAGGGTGTGACATTACAAATCCACCAGCACAGTGGGATTCTCTAACCCACTTTGGCTCAAAATTGCTGCCAAAAACACCCATCTCAAAACCCTTCGAAGCACAGATGCATGGCCAAAAATATATAATTTAATAAAAAAACGCTTCTACCATTTTTTTTACAATGAGAAATCTGAGATATAATGTAAAGCATGAAAACTTATTATTAATGTGCATGTTCTATTGTTTCTATAAAATAAAAAAAATCAACTTTGATTACACCGTGGGATTGTTTTTGGCAGTGTGGAATTGACCTAACGTGACTTTACAACATTTATTTCCTTCCTGAATGTAATATGTTTTTAGCTGTGGTATTGTGTTGATGTCTGGAGAGTGAAACCATCTGTAAAGTCTTTTCCAGCACATCCCAAAAACTTTTGATAAGATTAAGGTCAGGACTCTGTGGTGTGAAAAAATGATTCTCCCAGAACAACTCTTTCACTCTTTCACAATTTGAGTTTTGATATTTGTCCATGCCATCAGGGAAGAAAAACTCCATTGATTTGATAACCTGACTTCATTTTATTGCCACATAACGTTTCTGAGCCTAGACCTGACCAACTGAAGCAACCCCAGATGCATCGTTTCATGCTTTTCCTTTCTTACCCTGATGCACCAATTTCTCATCAGACCACATGACCTTTTTCCATTGCTCCAACGTTCAATCTTTGTGCTCCATTTTCCCCAATTAGTCTCACTAATAATTAGTTTTATTATGGTCACACAGCTGTTTAGTCATCCTGTGTGTTTTCAACGTGTGGACATGCTCATAACTTCCTTATAAAACATAGCTATGATTTCTACTGTTGATTTTGTCTTCATGATGAAATTCCACCAAGTGATCTCTAATCACAGTCATTCATTGATCTTTTCAACATTATTTCCATCAATTAGGTGGTCCAGCGCTATCCTACTGGGTGTTAATAATGCATTGTATACAGAACCTGTATACAGTGTCATGGGGGGTCTAGAGGCTATTCCAGGAGTCTTAGTGCGTGAAGCACGGTACAACCTGGACTGGGTGCCAATCGACACATACTGTATAGACTGTGGGAGGAAACTGGAGTACCTAGAGGAAACATACCAAGGATAGGAAGAACATGCAAACTACTTGCACACAAGGGAATCGAATCTGGAACATGGAGGTGCAAGTCAACAGTGCTAGCCATACTAAGCCACCAACTAACTGGATCAGTTAGGGTTAAAAGAATAGTTAGCGCTGGATACATATTACTTGGTGACTTTTTAGATTTTCATGACTCTTTACCTGGTTCCCCCCTGGTACTGAGATGATGGTTGTTGTTGTTATTGTTGTTGCTTGTGTTTGTTGTTGTTGGTACTGCTGGATTGGTATTTACTGGACAAAGTGTTGAGAACAGCTGGTTCTCCACTTCAGCTAACAGTAGTAATCCTGCTTTTGCAGAGACAATCGCCTCGGATTTCAGCCTCACTTAGCAGGTCTGTTAGGATTACCACAGCTCGTAAACACGGTCTGCTTTATCGCATGCCACCACAGCTGTTATCAGCCTGTGTGTGTAGGATGAGCTGATATCCAATCCACCTACTGTGGGCTTCTGTTTACTGTACCATTCCACACAGTGTGTGAGAGTGTGTTGACACTAAAGTCCAGAGAGTAAACATACACACAAGCTCACTCAGTAAAAGATGCATATACCATATAGTAGAGTGTTGTTTTAAAAAGTGCATGTATGTCCATGTACGAGGGGTGTTCAAGTGAAAATGGGACTTATGATGAAATTCCTAGTGGGGACAAAACTGATACATTTACATTTCCAGAGGACTTCAAGCACAGTATGTGGAGAAAATAAAATAAAATTGAATTGAATTGAATTGAATTGAATTGAATTGAATTGAATTGAATTGAATTGAATTGAATTGAATGTCAGTCCTAGCTGAGATGGGAACAGAAGCCATGATTATTCACGATCTCCACTTGCACATTTTTAAAAAGTCAGCTTGGAGTTATTGCCACATCCCCTATACAGTCCTGACCTCATGCCAACCCATTTCCATATTTGGGCCATTAAGGGGGTTCCTGGGAGGCCAGTGTTTCAGATGTGAAGCAGTCAGTCTGATCATGGCTCCAAAATACTGAGAAAACTTTCAACCTTGATGGTGTTCAAGCACTAGTGAAACACTGGGATAAGTGCATTAGTGTAGCAGAGGATTATATAGAGAAATAAAGGAAGGTTTTAATTCTCATAACTGTGTTCTGTTACTCTACACAATCAGAAGTCCTGGTATGACTTGAATTCCAGTCATATTACCAAATTTCAGAATTTATGAATACACCCAAACGTGTGCGCACACACACACACACACACACACACACACACACACACACACACACACATACATGTCCAAAGCCTGCTGAGTGTAATGTGAGCGAGTGGTGAGGCGGCTGTAATTGAGGTGTAATCTGCTCACCATCTCCAGCAGAACACGGTGAATGGAGTCTCCCATCAGGAAGAAAAATGGAACTTCTCTCATCCCATTACAAATGTGTCCTTTTCAGCACTCTATAATTCTGAGGAAAAGTATTTTTTCCCCCTTCTGCAGGTGATGGCTGTGCACTTTGGAGCCACTACCAATCTCGGCTAACCGTCAATCACACACACAAAGCACCGGATTTAACAGTAGACATTAAAATGTCACTGCTTTAGAAGCCCCGCAGCATGGCCAAACTCATTTAGGTCACACCAAATCACAGCTCTGTGCACTCTCTCTCTCTCTCTCTCTCTCTCTCACACACACACACACACACACACACACACACACCAAATGTGACTGTATGAGAAAATCAGTATCAAAAATATCAGGCTATGTAATAGTGTATGACATTTCAATGCTACAAAATGTCTGACATAAAATTCATTGGCTAGCTTACTGGACATGTAAAAGCTCCAAATATGTTTCCCAGTCCTGTGCTGTTTTGACGCACAGAAACCTGAACCTCATTGCAGCTAATGTCACAAGTATACTATATAATAAAATTATTGATGATGTTATTATTTTCTGTTGATAGGCATTACCATTCACAAACTTTATGTTACATTAAATACCATGTATCTACTGAAAAATACATCAATTAAATTATAAAGTTACTGTAGCAAGTTCTGGAAAAGTAAAACTTTTAATCTGGATAGTTCGCGTTTCCTCTTGATAGGTTGCGGTGGCGACATGTTGGGTTCAGCGACGGTTCTATTTTGTTCAGCTTTGTCAGTGTTTCTACATCTTTGCATGGTCCTTAAAGTGTGTTCACTGTCCGTGCAAACTAATTAATCTGCCTGGTAAAACATGTTTTAGTGTCAGCTAGATCGCACATCAGTGTAGTGAAGCAAGAGTTGGGATTTGATATAATTAGTGAGTGGGTGCTGCTTTCTTTAATCATAGAGATACTGTAATGTACCTTGAAGCACATTTTAAATAAAGGAACTATACAATATATAGCAAAAGTCAATAGTAGGAGTCTGTGTTCTTTTTTTTTTTTTGTCTTTTCCTGTTTCCTGAACCTACTTTTCTGACAGACTACTACAAAAATAGAAAGTGAATAGCCCAGCCATGAAATCTGCTTGTCCAGGGCATCCAAGCTAGTGATTTGTCTTGTCAGGAAAACCCTGGGAAGACTGGAAAGCATATTGTCTGGACATTTATTGTTATCAGCCATGCTGGATTCTCCAGTATATTATATACAGTCAAACCTTTTTCCACTATAAAAATGCTCAGAACATTGAGAATGCTCAATACCTCATTTTTTCCCCCCAAGTTCCTCCATATAACTCCACAAAAATCCTGTAGCTGCCTGCATTAGACTTGAAACACAGATGCTTGCCATTGTACATATGGGGCTCACCATTGTATTTATTCGCACTGTACGACCGTGATGGGACCTCCGGTCAACATTCACACACTACGGCCAATTTGGGAACGGCAATTAGTCTAAACTGCATGGGGAGGAAACCTGGAGGAAACCCACCAAGCATAGGTGAATACAGACCCAGAGGCAGGAATCGAACCCAGACCCTGGAGGTGCAAGGTCACTAAGCCACCATGCTCCCCATTTATCCATCCTTATCTCTACCAATTGTCCTGTGTAGGTTATGGGGTTTCTGGAGCCTACCATATTTCAGACAACCTAGAGCACAAGGCAGGATGGTTTGCCAACCCATCACAGGGCACAAGCATACACACACTCACACCCACACCCATTCATACACTGTGGGCAACTTGGAAGCACCAGTCAACCCACACCGCATGTTTGGAAATCCAACAAGCACAAAGAGAACATGGAAATTCCATGTACAAAGACCAGAGGCTTGACTCAAACCCCAAGGCCTAGAGGTGTGAAGCAAAAGAGCTAACCACAAGGTTCCTGTAGGTTTGGTTTGGTTTGTCCAAATGGGGAAACTTCAAGGGTTCCACATACTGAATAACTATATACGGTAGTACAGTTCATTTGTATAGTTTCCTGAAGCTTAGAATTTGTAACTATCTAAAGAATCATCATACCTCAAGATCTTTATTTCACAAGTACAGCTCGGCTTGACAAAACAGTTTTTAAGACATGAGGAAGACAAGCATTAAGACTCGTAATAACAAGCAGGTGGTGGAATAAACTTCTCTTGAGTCCCTTAACAGCTGAAAGCCTATTTGATTCCAAAAGCAGTCTGACAACCCACCTCCTTCTAATGTCTTCAGTTGATGCATCAGCACTGTCTCTTGTTTCTTGCTGGAGTTGATCAGCAATAGCACAAACATATATTTTTATGTAGACAAGAAAGCACTTTGGAAAACAGAATAGAATTCTCTGGAAAATATAAATATTTCTGGCAACACATGACTGACTGAACAAGCACTGTAGGTGGTATATGGACTCCAGTGGTGCTGGCGGGTCTCCATGGGGTTTGTGTGGCCCAAAATCCAGAGTGCAATAGCTAGAGATATCACCAGCATAGCAAGCTCAGAAACATGTTCCTGATGATAAGAAGATTACTTTTGTAATGGAAAGACCCTCAGACCATTCCATGGACATCTAGGCTCACGTTGTTCCCAAGGGCTGCAGGATTTCTTATTCTCAGCTCTAAGGTTCTGCTCTGGTGCGCTGTTGTGCTTTATCAAGGATCTGCTGCGGACATGTAGACTCTTCTTGTTGAGAAATTGTGCTTTCTCTATGTCTTGATTAGATCTGTCATTATTCTAGTGTTGTTCATCCTTGCTATTTTTATCTTTCAAACCCCCCAACCTATTTGCACCGAGGTCCCTTTTTTGAATTAGCACTTACATTCATCTTGGAAAGCCTTTCGAAGGATTTCTTCATAACAGCACCTAAGAAATAAATATTCTTAAGTTTGTTAAAGATTGTTTTTAGTTCAGGAGAAGACCAATCGGAAAAGCTGTGTGTGGGACACGGTACGGAGCAGACACGTCTAAAGCTTTAACCTTTAACAGTGCACTGTAGATGAAATGCGCTACATGTATACACACGTAGTCACAAAGGCAACCGTCGATAGACACCTCTCCAAAGCCTGTCTTTAATCCATGGTGGAGGATTCAAGCAAGTGTACTGGCTTTCAACTCTGTCCCAGGGGACACGGAAACAGACAAAACACGCATGTCTTTCCCACGGCAAGGATAAAGGTGAAAGCCAGGATGCTTGCCTGAATAAATATGTGTGTATGTGTGACTATATAGACAATTTGGATTTCGCCACACACCGGAGATTACAACGTCATCTTATCATGTTTAGAAATCAATGAGTTTTCCTATAGAGTAGAGACGCACAAAATACATGCAAACATGCATCAATATACAGTACATCTCTCTGTGGCTCTGATCCATACAGCATGCTGGGTATCACCCTCCTCCTTCTACACCTACACTTAAACTCATGTCGCTTTGAATCGTCTTCTTCCTCAAGCTGTAAATAAGATAACATTTCCCTTAACTACAGAGCTGCAAATCAATGGCAATCGTTTATTACTTGACGAATGCAGTTCAGTGCACACAGACATCATCAAAGCTGTCCCAGTTGATAAATTAATGAGGGAAATAAATAGAGGCTCATCACTCAAGCTGAGGCTCAATTCAAAGAAGGCTAAGCAGAGATCTATGGCATGGATGCAGTAGAAACAAAAAAAGACAAACAAGAAGTCTTGATGTGTAAACTAGTGCAATTATAAGGCTAATACCGGAAATGCTGGAGATAACAAAGCAGAATGTTCAACATGATTGTACATGAAATACACTCACTCATCGTCTATACCGCTTTATCCTGTATACAGGGTCGCTGGGGGTCTGGAGCCTATCCCAGGAGACTTGGGGCACAAAGCGGGGTACACCCTGGACAGGGTGCCAATCCATCGCATTCACACACGCACATGCTCATTCACACACTACGGACAATTTGGGAACGCCAATTCTCCTAATCTGCATGTCGTAGATTGTGGAAGGAAACCAGAGTACTCGGAGGGAACCCATCAAGAACATACACAGACCTGACGCTGGAATCGAACCCGGAACCTGAAGGTGTAAGGCGACAGTGCTAACCACTAAGGGTGGCTATTCAGTGAAGGCAAAAAACTAAATCTTAAAGGGGCCTGCAGTTGTTCAGAACAATCCCTGTTATCCTTTGTTAAAACACGTATACAGTACATCGTGTAGTCGTTTGTTTGTTTGTTTGTATTAGGGTTTATTGCCAAAGCTTTTCGGACTATTTCATGGCAGATGCATATTAAACATTCAACAAATCTATATACAAACCAATATAATATTATGTCATAGATATACTGTAAGGCAGTGGAAAAAAGAAATAATAATAAAATAAAATAAAATAAATAAAAATAAAATAAATAAATAAATATTACATTATAACATGGCTTTGTCCAAAAATAGATGGATAAAGAGGTGAATATGGTGAAAGTAAAGCAGACCACGACATACGGGTAAACAAAATATTACCGATATTTCTTAGAGAAAATGTGAATTGAAGCTGAAATCACAAAAGGAATGAACATAGCTGACAGCCATTAAGTTCATTAATCACCATTAAGAGCATAAAACAATGAAATATATATTGTTTTTGGAAGCAAAAAACACCAACAAACTGAACAATCCATCATGCAATACTTTTCACATTTCCATGCTTCAAAAATGATCATATGTCCATGTTGATAAACTTTAACTGATCTATTCAAGACAGTTGAGGTAAAGTAAATGCTGACTAAGCAGCGCAAAACAATATGAATTACCCGAGCTGTTGAGAGACTGTTCTAGGAATAACTTTCCTAGAAACTTTAATCATACAGACCTGACATAAAAAAAGCACACACAAAGCTGAACTTTGACCAACAGTAAAGCCAGATGATTGTCTTCTCAAGCTGAGTGAGTGCATGCAGAAATTCATTGCTATCTTATTCTAAACACACAAAGAGATACTAAAGAAAGTTTCACTACTACAGGTACTGCTAGTTTAACGATTACCCCTGATCTTCTTGTTCCTGGAGGCAGACACCTTTCTGCGAGTGCTTGCACATGTTCCTCCACAAACACACACTTCATAGGCTTCAAAGTAGTGTATGTGGAGGGCTTGAGGAGACGATGCACAGTTCAAAAACCTGCAGAGGAAACCTTGGGGAAATGTTCTCTAGACAAGCATGCACAATTGGCCTCTGGGACACACACAAGGACACACACTCACACATACAAACCATGCATTTGCATTGATCACCAAACAAATAAAATGCTTTCTTAGGTACCAAAATCTTATTTTTATTTAAAAAGTATTTAATTTTAACAATTTAGTCTTAACTTATTGTATAATTTTTTCCTAAATTAAATAATTTAAGTATAATTATTTGTGCAACAAGGCGCAAATTACAAGATGGTGTAGCTGTTAGCACTGTCGCCTTGCACCTCCAGGGTCCGGGTTCGATTCCCAGCCAGGTTCGATTCCTGTCTCTGTGTGCAGGGAGTTTGCATGTTCTCCCCGTGCTTGGTGGGTTTCCACTGGGTACCCCGGTTTCCTCCCACAGTCCAAAGATATGTAGATTAGGCTAATTGGCGTTCCCAAATTGCCTGTAGTGTGTGAGTGTTTGTATGTGTGCGATGCGATGGATTGACACCCCGTCCAGGGTGTACCCCGCCCTGTGCCTTAAGTCTCCTGGGATAGGCTCCAGGTCCCCGCGACCCTGAATACAGGACAAAGCGGTATAGACGATGAGTGAGAATGAATGAATTTGGGCAACATGGTGTAAAGCTCTTTAGACAATATTATAATTTCAATAAATAAAAAAATAAAAAATAAAAAAAGGATGAGAAGACTCTAGGTTTTCTCTCTCCTTGCGCCCCAAGTGACGCTACATAGTGTAAGTACAGATGATGGATGGATGGATGGATGGATAAATGAAAAAAACAAATTTTCTTCTTCCTGTGATCTTCAGGAAATGATTCTCAAACTTATTGTTCGCCATGTGACTTGTAAAATATTCCAAATATTTTATGAAGGTCAACATATTCAGAAAATATTTTTGAGTGAATATTGTTGAACTAAAGAGTATATTTGAAATGATCTATTAAGGACGAATCCTGGAAAAGATGTTGTGATTTGTATTTTGGCATTAATCGTGAAATTCTATTTTTTTTATATAAAAGTTTTTTTCATTAAATATATTTCAAGGTACAGTAAAGTGAAATTATAGTCAGGGCCATGCAGAGACCTTCAGAAGGTCAGTTGCTCAAAATCAAAGGGGCACATGGATTTTACAACCATACACCAACATAATATACAGCAAAACTTTTTTAATTGCAGCGGTCCATACTCAGCAGAATGGAATTCCACTTGTTACACAATTTGCTACTCAAATCTCACTCGTCTACACCGCTTTATCCTGTGTAAAGGGTCGCAGGGTGCCTGGAGCCACTAAGCCACCATGCTGCCTACGCTTCTCAAATCTATTCTTTTATTATGCATAATTAACAGCTCCTAATCAATTTAAATTTTGAATCAGAATCAACTGAATTCATTTGCAATGTAAAAATTGTGTTATTATAACCTGTTGTGTGCTTTCTGACCCATCTGTTCAACCATCTAGTGGCTTCTGCAGCCTCAGGGGGTAGGGGGGGGGCTTTTTTAATAATAATAATAATTATTATTATTATTATGATGATGATGATGATGATGATGATGATATTTATGATAATAATAATAATAATTATTATTATTATTATTATTATTATGATATTGATAATAATAATAATAATAATAATAATAATAATAATAATAACAGTTGAACTTAGTTTGTGGCAACATTTGGGTGCACCTGATCTATACCATAGATCTCATACCATTTCTCCCATACCATTGAGTGGCTTGTAAATGGTAGAGTCTCCAGTGCAAGAACTTAGGAATTGGAGAAATGTCTTAGCTGGCAGCAGGAATGACAATATGCATGTAAAATACAGATTGCACATAACAATGCACACATAATCTCCCACATCCCAATGCAAATCCCTCTTACTTGCAGCTAAATTTCCTTAGAGGAATAATAAATAGAATTTTCCTCCACTGAGGGTCTGCATGCGGCATCCTGGCACCTACAACTCTGTTAGCCAGGGTGCATCAAAGAAAGGTCAAAGGTCAGCATGTCATCACTTTATTTAGGCTTAGGCATTAAGGGACAAAGATTTTAATTAAAGGTGCTATAATTACAAACACAATGGTTGATGTGAAGGATCTTTGTTCACATTGTACCTTATTAGTACTTTCCATGTATTTTTGTAAATGTTATAGCAGTGGGATACATACTGTATGGCACCCTGAACACATATTAAGCTTCCACAAGCTTATCAGCAATGCCAGAAATCATGATAATAAAACAACAATAAAATCTATTCAAATCTTCTATCTAAGTTTAC
The DNA here is from genome assembly GCA_030014305.1 of Clarias laeviceps. Classification (NCBI taxonomy): domain Eukaryota; kingdom Metazoa; phylum Chordata; class Actinopteri; order Siluriformes; family Clariidae; genus Clarias; species Clarias laeviceps. The sequence goes on from JAQMYJ010000021.1 coordinate 7,219,892, forward strand.
ATTCATAAATATTATTTTACATTATCTTAAACAGAAGGCTGTATTTGTTCAGCGATTACCTCTGTAATCTGTAACTGAGCAAGATATCACATGCCATTTCATTCCCAGGCCCTCTGTTTGCTTGTTTGCTCACGGTCATGGAGGCAGCAGCATGAATGCATTTGAGGGAAAAACTTAGTCATGCCATCTTCTTCATATCTTTTCCTTTTGGCATTGTTAAATAAACTAACACCAGTGCCAGCTCCTCATTCTGAAACATTACTCACTCTGCCATTGCCGTTCTTTGTTTATGTGCTCTTTGTTTGACCGGTTGCATGGGCTTTATGGCAACAGCTGTCCAGTGGCCACTTAAGACCAGTCTATATCCTGGCCAAAACCAGACCACAAACCAGTCCAAAACCTGCCCAAAACCGGACCCAAACTAAACTAAACCCAATCCAAAACCAGCTCGGTACCACTCCCAACCCTATACATAGCTTTTCAAACCCAATAACATGACAATCCTTTCAAAATGTATTTTAATACTAAAAACTAATGTCATGCACCAGTGTACTGTAGAAAACACACACGTTTCCTAAATAGTTCATTCCCAAGGTCCAGAAATAAATAATATTTATGAGAATGAGTAAAGCAAATTGCCGATTTTGCACAAAATAATACAGTCATGTAATAACACTTCTCAAATATTAATGTATATGAAGTTTAGGGTTCAAGACCAGTTCTTTAGATTTTAGATTCTGATGCTTTCTCACAGTTGAGTTCAAATCCTAATGATGTTCAAATCCCAATGATGCCATAGCCATCCTTAGCCAGCGGCCCAAGAGAGCATAATTGGCTTTCTCCTTTTGAGGGGAGGGATGGAATGCTCCATCTCCACTGTCAATCAGAGCAACATTAACCAGTTTGTATGTAGGTATTCAGAAGAGGGTAGTTAGCATGATTTATTACCGAATGCACACAAGGAAGCCATGCAACAATCCTCCTCTGTCTCTCCCCTTGACTGCCCAAACAGCTGTCTAACTCTGCTGAGACATAATTTTACCTTCCCATAAAATCATATTTTTTTAGGTTTGACATTATTCCATGATGTGATTTCAGCAAACATGGTTAATGTGCTACAGTTACAATTTCAAGCGATGTTATTATGGACCTAAGGCCTATCCTGAAAACACAGGCACAACATATGATAAAATTTACTATTGTATGTATTGTAGTTTAATATGGTAAATAATAGCATATACACCATAATATAGCATAGTGCTCTGGTACAGCTTTTCAGACATTACAAAGGTAGGCACCATAGAACATTATAGAGTCCCAGGGTTGGTACTGTAGCCCTTCAGTGGGTACTTACGTTGTGTAAGATACAATAAGATAAGATATATTTTTATTCGTCCCACAGCGAGAAATTTCTTTGTTACAGCAGTGAAGAAAAAATTGTGCAAATAAAAAATAGGGACAGTACAGTGTATAAATACAAGAGAAAAAGTAAAGACAAAACAATAATTGAACTTTCAAATAAACAAATTGCACTAGTTTCAACAAATTGCACAGGGGTAATATTGCACAGTTTAAAAAGTCGTTATTGCTAATATTGCACAGTTTAAAATGTTATTGCACAGTTCTATTGCAATGAATTGCACTAGGATAATGTTGCAGTTTCAAATGGTGTTCAGTTGCTGTTGCACCCAATTCTAAGATAAAGGTATTGTAAGATAGTATTGTAATGTCATATTTAAGATATTGTGATTATTGTAAAAAAATAAATAAATAAATAAAAAAATCCGATATTGTAACAATATCTGAACCACCATACTTACTGGATACACAGTGGATACCGAAGTTCAGAAGGTATCTAATATGGTATGTTTGTACATACTGACCATAATTGCCTACTTTCATTCATGACTGCATGTAATATCAAGGGTTTTTAACATACAGTATGGTTTTTAATTAAAGTTACATGCATACAATCACAGCATACAATATAAATGTTACTTTTATGATCTCTGTATAACATATTTTTGACAGTAGGACATGTACTATATCAACACATAAGTAGCAGAGAAGTGTAAAAAAATAATAATAATAAAATAAAAACATGGAACTACTGTATATACCATGGTACAGGTACCATCGGACAACCACAGTACCTGTACCCTGGTAAAATTCTAATGGCAAGGCATGAATACACACTGGGTTAAACAACAGCCTATGACAAGGCTTAAAGATTCCTTTGTAAAGATGAAAATGTAGTTGTTGTTTTTTTTTATTCCTTTCTACATCATTTTATTTCTAGTGCTAAATATCAATTATCCAAATCAGCATGAAGCACATAAAACATAAGTTCTAGCATACAAGATCTAGTACATTTAGCACATTTCTAAACTATACAGAATACCCTATGTGGTGAGTATAGAGTATACAGTACCAGTCAAAAGTTTGGACACAATTTGGGATTTATTTTCTACATTTTAGAGCACAACTGGATTTTTCAAAACTATGACACATATGGCATTAGGTAATTAATTAACAACAACAGCAATATGTATTTGCAAAACCATTCAAGCACCATGATGAAACTGGCTCTCATGAAGACCATCACAGGAAAGCAAGACCAAAACGTACCTCTACTGCAGAGGAGATTTACAGAGCATAAGTAGCAGATACATCTACATAAATAAAAATAAGAAAATACCATGGAATTAGAAGTTGTGTCTGAACTTCTGACTGGTAGTGTACAGTACATTATAGCAAATATGTTTATTTTACCTTCATCTTTATGTTTAGAGAGCTTACATAAATGAAATGTGTTAAGAAATGTACATGCTGTGTGACGTTTGTTTGATTTATTGGTTTTCAAGTAAAAGTATTTTTTTACTTGCATGACAGAGTCTTGGCTCCTCTGCACACCTCGTGACCTCAGTTACAGTGTATGCATTGAGTGTCCAAACAAGCCAGCTGTTATTTAAATTGCCAGCATCCACAAAACACACGAACTGCTTATGAACTTCGAGATGTTGGCCATTAGACCAAGACAGATATTTAAATCCGGTGTTTGCAGTTTGTGTTAATTTTTTGAGCCCTTGATCCTGGGGGGTTTCCAATCTGAGAAACCCACATGCATCATTTTGACATTAAACAGTGCATCAGCCATTAAAAAGAACATTCAAACCGCAGTATCCGCTTATGGCTCCACCCCTTCTGCTGTGTAAAAGTAGACTGTGACCGCTAAGCACAAGGAGCATCCAGAGTCCCATGTTTTCATCTTTCAGCAGATCAGGTTAATCATCTGGTTATTAAATAGACACCACAGTACTAAATTTCCCAGTGTGAGCATGTTTGTTCCCTGTTGTCTGGCCTCGATTTACCATTTTCTTGTTTATGCACAGTTCCATTGTGCAGTCTATTATGAAGTGATGAAGCCCAGGGGACTTCGAAGGCGGCACACCCACAAACAGCCATTTGCAGATTCATAGCATACTGAAACACTGTGGAAAATGTACCTTTTTCTAAAGTGTCATTATTGAAGAGATTAATAGATGACACTTACAGTATGTAATGTTTGCCACTAAGTATTATAATATAGGCACTGAAGCTCAGATATAATATATATGGATATACTGTATATGAAAAGAAAGTGCAATATTGTTTTTTTGTGCAGTATAGTCATTGGTTTGCCTCAGCTAAACACTGCCTTAATAAGCACCAAATCTCTTTGACAATTTAAATACAAACTAGCTCAAAATTCACAAATAAAATATAATTGTATTTATAGAGCTACCACTCCATATTGATCTTTTTGCACACATGTGACTACCATGATATCAGTAGTGGCAGAAGCACCATTAATCAACATTAGTACCATGTTTTTGTTGTTAATTACATTCAAGGTGTATTTCATAGCCAAGAAAAAAAAGAACGATTAACTGATGATTACCTGATTACCTGCTGGATGATTAGCTGATGCTTTGTCATACAGATAAAAGCATGATCTAGAAATTAATAGCTTCTGTGCTGCTAATGTTTTTTCATATGCAGTATGTTGTGGTGAAGTTTTCAACTTATTCAAAAGAGAAACAAAATGGATGAAGAACGTTGATTTGTTATCATAACGTTTTTAATTCCGATGGTGTACAAATATTTGATTCCTTCTGGGGGCGGCATGTTGGTGTAGTGTTTAGCACTGTCGCCTTGCACCTCAGGGTCCGGGTTCGATTCCCGGCCAGGCTCGATTCCCATCTCTGTGTGCATGGAGTTTGCATGTTCTCCCCAATGCTTGATGGGTTTCCTCCGGGTACTCCAGTTTCTTCGCACAGTCCAAAGATATGCAGGTTAGGCTAATTGCCGTTCCCAAATTGCCTGTAGTGTGTGAATGGGTGTGTGTGTGCCCTGCGATGGTTTGGCACCCTGTCCACGGTGTATCCTGCTTTGTGCCCTAAGCTTCCTGGGATAGGCTCCAGGTCCCTGCGACCCTGAATACAGGATAAAACAGTATAGAAGCTGAGTGAGTGAGTGAGTGGATTTGGTGGTGTTTGGTCAGTGCTTCTGTTACAAGTGAGATGATTCTATGGAATATGCTGTGCTTTATGATGGGCATTTCAAGCTTTTTAATTAATAGCTAACTAGCTATTGCAGTTGTGAATCCCAAATTGAATGATGTAGGGTGTACAATCTTTTGTTCCACACACAAAGTAATGCCACTGATGAGATAAAAGTTGCCGTTGTAACTTATGTTAGCCATGAAACACAAGACAGACAGTTCATAGGCAATGTTGAACGACCCAGAAGCAACTAATAAGGATACAAAGTGTTGATTAAGATGACATAATGTTATCAGATGTGTTTTCTTGCCGAAAGTGCTTGTGTGACTGGTTTTGAATGTGGGTTTTGGTGCTGACATCTGGAAAGTAAGGTCCCGTTTGTCATCCAGAAGTGGGTGGAACCAGAGTGTCCCATAGGCCACAGTGACCATACCCTGGACATCATACATTCAGTCGACATCCTTTTAAGATATCTTACTGAAAAATCATAAAGGTTTTATAATGGACTGATGGTTAAAGGACCACACTTTGACTCACAGCAGCATGGCATCCCAGCTTCGTGGCAGACGTTGAAAGCATGAACTGATTTGATCTCTTGGCCATGTCCTGTAGCAAACTGAAAGACTACATAACATTGTGTGAAATATAATAAGTTGTCTAGAATCCATGCATATGGTAGTTTTGAAAGACAGTTTCTTAGATTACACTCTGGAAGTCTAGTTATACAGAGAAACAGTGGAGGCTTATCCATAGGGGCAGGTCTAGAGGAACTGGACTATATATGATATCCATTCAGCAAATGTTAATTTCCATAACATCCTCATCCATAGCTAAATGCATTTTAAATTCCATTAAAATACTGAATACGACTCCCAAGTGACACAATGGCGTTCACCCTATCAATCAAAGATGGCGAGTTTGAATCCAGACAATGCCACAAACTATCTATGGCTTGGAATCCATAAGAGCAAAACCCATCTCCATGCTCTCTGAGTAGGGGGGACGTCATGCTTCCTCGTTCCTGTCAATCACACCAACACTAGTCATTAGTGGGCTTTTGTAAGCTCATGAACGATGAAGATTGTAAATAAGAAGCATGTTTTGGTGTTCAGCCTTCCCAGATGGAAGGTGTTGTACGATAGGGAATACCTGACAAGTGGGTGGGAATTGGCTGATACAAAATTAGAGAAGAAATCAATTTAACCAAGACTTTTAAATAATAGATACAACCAGTATCAGGTACACCATTTTAAACCACTTTCAAATAAGAGTCTCTGTGGAGCTGTATGTGTACTTCCCCACTTACCCTTCAGACCTGACTGATTTATCACGATGCTTTATAATTCCTTGGAGCTTTTGCGATTTTGATTGCTTCTGCTGTCCCACGTGGTTCCCCAAGTTTCGACATTGCTTCAGTGCATAATCTGACCTTGGTTTCCTGTTACCTTTATTTTAACCTTTGGCTACTATTTTGAATATAATGACGATCATGTTCGCATTGTGATCTCACTCTCATTCCGGATTTATATGCTGATTTGTGGAAAAGTGTTCGATTCAACAGGCTCAATGGGAATGTCCTGACTCTGGCAGACCATCGTAAAAATGTAGCACACCCATCAGAAAGCCATAAAACACAGCATTATAAAAAAGGAGGAGGCAAATCCTGAGCAACAGCCAGCTGCAAAATTTATATTGGAAAGCTCGCAATATGATTACAATGCTTCACAGATGGATTATACTCTTAAACGTGGCCCTGATTTGCTTCACTACATTTCCTAATCGTCGTGTCGATCATATCAAAGAAAGATTTGATTTTGAAAAAAAATAATAATAAAAAATTCAGAGTAATTGGAAAGCAGATTATAATGATTCCTCCTTAAAAAAAAAAAAAAAAAGTCTGATGTAAGTCAGATTTAATCCAAAACCTGCTAGTTCTCACAGCTGTTTACGAACAGTCCGTGCTTGAGAAAAGCCGGTCTGTTAGCACAAGGCGAAATGAAATGTGCCAGCACTGAAGCAGATGGAAAATGCAGAGGCAGCTGCTGATGACTGCAGTCTCTCGGAACAGAGCGAGAACAAAGTTCTGTATATTTCTCAAAGTTAACCAAGTAACATCTCTTGTGTTCTATGATTCCTTTTTTTTTTTTTTTTGTTATGATGTCCGTCACTGGTCACTGGACGTCACGCAGAAGACTCAGACGTATAAGTGGTCTCTTTCTGACTCTGACTTCCCTGTTCTGACACTCTGACACTCGAAAACAGGGAGCAGGAAGGCCACACTGACGTCAGCCTCGACATTCTGAAATGTAACGCGGCTACATCTTAATGACTCAGCAATAAAGTAAACACCATTTTATTCACACACACACACACACACACACACACACACACACACACAGAAAACATGGACAGAGATAAAACAAGATGGAAAGGGAGTAGGAAGGAGTCAAACTTTGTGGGGGGAAGAAAAAAAATTGGAAAACCTACCCAAGCTTCACTTTTATTAAGTGAATGTTAAACTTGAGTGATGAAACCAAATTAAGGGACGTTGCATCACATAAAATATCTTCAATTCCCTGTGTAAATACATTAACGGCACTGTGAGTGTAGCTGAGAGCGTATTAAGACTGATATGACTAATGACATCAGTAAGAAATAGGTCGATAGGGAATATGGAAAATAACTATCATAAGTGAAATAAAGCTAAAGTGTGTAATTGAGAGCGTCTCTGTCTTAGTTTTTTTCTCTTTTTTTTTTTTTTTCTTGTTCTGCCATGTCAGTAATACAGTGCTGCCTCTCCCACAGCCATCTGGCTCCTGTGAAAAGTACGCCTAAAATTTCTCGGAGGATTTCAAACCTATCCGACTCAGAATTACAGGGTGTCACATTTGATTCATATTCTGGGCTGTTCTGCTTTCTAAAAACGTCTGCGTGAAGTGTGTGGGCTAGCGAGAGACATGAGACAACCGAGGAGAACAAGTAGGCCTACAGCTTCATGGTCGGGTCGACGAGTGGCTTCACATAAATATGATGTAATGAACAGAGCAGTAAGTGGGAGCAACACTGTTAGGAATATGTGGAGGGGAATAAACAGGCTAACTGGTTAATGGGAAATAGTAGGGATGTGCAAAGCCTGGTAAATATCCAGTTTTCCCAAGAAATTGGACTCTTTAGACTTGGTAATGGGGGTTGATTTTTGTTCATTGGTTGTTCTTAGAGTTTTACGTTGTGAATATAACCCGAGTACATTTGCCAGCATTAGTCATGATTTTGGAGTGGTTTGACAGGGTGAGATTTTGACTTGGAGGATGTGGCTTGGTTTTATTGGATATTGAGCTGTTTTTTTTTTACCAAAAAGATCTGGCAACCCATCTCAACACCAGGCCAAGACACTTTCACACAAAATAAACAATTTAATTGTATTTCAGATGAATCGAATGAATGCATGAGGGAAGTTACAACCACTAATCCGCCAACTTGTTGGTTTTTAATAACCCTTAGGGGTCGACGGCATTGTCGACGATGCCAATCACTTTTTTTCTCTTCGCAAGTGTTTTTGTATAGAAATGTAAATAATCTATATTGTAGCAACACAAAACGGTATATGGTTTTCTTTCCAAAAAAAATATTGGCAAATAAATGTTTGTTATTAAATATTAAAATGTTAAAAAAAGGAAAAAAAAACAGTAGCGCATGTACTGTAGCGCTCTATTCACATGCAAGATTTATGTAAACGACTCCATTCAGATGTAAGTAAATGCTAATTGCTGTGTTGTTTGGGGTTGGGGGAGTGATGTGCTGAGTGCCGTGATGTGTCGTGTCCAACAGAATAGGAAGGGCTTGAATGAAGGGGAAAAAAAGTTTTTTCAATATATTCACGTAACTATATCGACTCATGTCGGCAGTGTTTTGATCAAAGGGGAGATGAAAAGTCCATAGTGAAAGTGTGCGCCGAAGAGAGCAGCTTTATTTCCATAGTGTGCAAATGAACATGTGAGCGTGTGTGCCCTGCAATGGATTGTCACCCAGTCCAGGTGTACCCTGACTCGTACCCTAGGTCTCCTGGGATAAGCTCCAGGCTCCCACAATACATGATAAAGTGGTATTGACAACGATTGACTGATTCAGTGAGTAACAGCACTCTGTAATACTAGTAACTCTCCCTGCAAAGGCAAATCACAGGTTTATTAATGCACTTCTTCTAACATGTTATCATATCAATTATATGTTAATTATAAAAGGTATTATACAAAAAGCATTATGAGGCGGTAACATTAAACACTTCACACCATACCAACCCATCACTGATTATTTGCATATAAAACCATAACCTGTCATGTTTAATGCTTTATTTAATTAATAAATTATTTGTTTAATGGTGGAAATGAATAAAAAAAAAGGCTTTATATGATCAGTGTGTGTGTGTTTGAGTCTTCATGGTCAGTGTAGTGCTGGAGTTCACTGGGTCAGGGAGGCAAAATCTGTGTTCATTTATTCATAGCACAAACATCAGGCTCGGCAGACACACACACACACACACACACACACATGCAACCTGGGATTAGAAGAGACACACTAAGAGGCTTTGTGTGGGCGGGGTGACGAGCACAACCTGTAACACTCTGCTCTCAAACCCTGCCAGTTTGTTTTGCTGTTGCTTTGCCCGCACCGCCCCCCCCCACCCCCCAACATTAAATCCAGATAAAGTCTGAATAAAGTGTCAAAACAAAAATGTGGGAGCTGGATGAGGAAACTGAAAGCAGAGCATACTGGGATCTAATTCCTAGCACACTAAAGGCCCTGTGTTAGCGATCCAAGGACTGCTGAAGCCCTCAAGGCCTTTATTAAAAGCTTTCTTCCTCAACTGGTAACCCTGAATGTTTTACTGTAGCGAGTGAATCATTTATAGAAGTTACTGAGTAATATATTCTATGATAAATAGTGAAACAGTGAGCTAGGAGTATCGTATTGGTTGTATTCTGTATTATGTGTAAATCGATTTAGATAAACCAATCAATGTCCGAAGTGCAGCAGATTTTATTTAAGCTACTCACCAGACTGATTCAGTAGGGTCAAGATATATTCGATACGCACTTCTGGCTGTATTCAGTTGAGTTACATGCCTGTAAGATGGATGTAATGTTAAAAACAGCACCTTTTCTCTATTATACATAATACTGACACAGAACATTATCTCAGGGAGCCCGTTGGCTTAGTGGTTAGCTCTTTCACCTTGCACCTCCAGGGTCTGGGTTCGATTCCTGCCTTGGGTCTGTATGCATGGAGTTTTCATGTTTTCTCTGTGCTTGGTGGGTTTCCTCCCACAGTCCAAAGACATGCAAATTAGGCAAATTGTCGTTTCCAAATTGCCCGTAGAAAATCAATCCCATATGGTACTGTGCAAAAATCTTCAGTCCACCTCATCTCCTCATATTATGTTAAATTAAATGATGATTAAAGGAAATCTATGGGAACTAAAGGAAAGAAATGGGAACAAATGTGTTACTGTAACAGACTGCAAAGTGCCTAAAGATGCAATTTATGAAAAAAAATAGCTTGTTTATTTAACATCAGCAGCAGCAACCTCGTTTCCCTTCTCGTCTATTCCAACCACTCAGCATTCAGCATCACCAGTATACTAATCACCGGCCTGATCATCTGTCATCATCTGCACCTGTTTCTCACTGGTTCGTCTCTTAAATTAGATGCTTTTGTGCTTAAATAATTCATAGGTCTGACTCTTTGAAAGTAAAATATGAAATAATGAGTTGTGGCTCAAGACTTTAGCATATTGAAACCCATTAATCAACTTAAATGCCATATACTGTATGTGCACATTATAATATTATAAAGTATACCAGTATATGAACTAGGCAAAGAAGTACAAATTTGGCCAGTGTGATTGCTAATCCCTAGTGTAGCATGTGAAAATGTAGAAAACAAAATAGCATATATGAAGTATTGTTGTACACTTTCACTTGACCACCTTTAGTTTGGATAACATGTGGTGGACAGTTATTATTATTATTATTATTATTATTATTATGATTATTATTATTATTTCCTCTAATTTCACATTACATGTCCCCAGAAGTTAAGATGTGTATCTTGCTTGCATGCTATTTGCATACCGGACATTACACACCAAAGGTACTCTATTAAGGGTGCTTTTGCTTTAAAGTTCCAAGTGCAGAAAAGTTACAGAAATCCATTTAATGTAAACCTGTTGCAATGACGGAATGTGGATATGAACAGAACCTGACTACGATGTAAAGCGCTACACATAAGTCATTGAAGTGTCATAAACGACTAAATAAATATGAAATAGTAATTTATTGGCTAAATAACATAGCAGGAACGTAGTCTCTTTGTGCAGGTGTATAAGTGTGCATTCACTAATAGTACGGCAATATACTGTGTATATATAGGCATAGCCAGATTATCTTCAAAGGAACATACTGTACACTGACTTATCAAGTCTGGCAACAGATACATGTAATGTGAATTAAGTTTCATGAATGATGAACAGACTCTGTAACAGCAAAAAAGATTACATTCCTCAATAATGAAGTCTGTTCCATATACATTAGCCGATAGTGAATAGAAAATAGTGAATAGCTTGTTATTTCAAACACACAGATACTTTGGTGCCAGGAATATTATCCCCATTGACTTTCACTGACTTTCACCTTTTAGACCAGTCTTTGAGCATACATTATGCAAAACAGTCATACCATTCTGGGTTAGCTTTTCATCAATCTGTAACCTTAAGGCCTGCTGTTAATGCCACTGCCCTCGCATGAGCCTTGACTTCCTTCAACAAAGCGCTACTTTGAAAAGCAGACGCATAAGCAGCTGCATCCTAAATGAATTCCTCCCAAAGCACAAACTGACCATTAAGCAGTTCATACTTGTTCTACATGCTTGAGCCGGAAAACTGACGTCTCGGCCTTATCTACAATTCCATAACCAGCACAATCAGTTCTTTCTTAGCAAATCTGTTACGAAAGCAAATCCGTCACATTTATGGTTCTATCATACTGTATGTAAAGAGCAACTATTACATGGATATTTTGTACAGTTGGAGAACAGAGGACATTATTAGCGTCATCGACGGCTGCACACTGAACATACAGTGTCATGATAAAGTATTTGCCACTTCCTGTTTTTTTTATCTTTTGTATATTTGTCAAATTCAAATGATTCAGATCATCAAACATATTTTACTATTACACAAAGACAACCCAAGTAAGGTCATGCTGTTGTACTGAATATCAGCACAAAAAATTCAAGGTACACTACAAACTGGATAGGGAAGTAAACTAGAAAGTTTTAACTTTTGACATTTAAGCAATGTTAATAAGATCAACTAATCAAGAACAAACACTAAACAGTGCACAATCAGGTAACAACTACTAGACAGCACTCGACAGTCAACACATCTGTAATTGTTAACATCTGTAACTATAGCCATATTTTCTGGAATGAAGTGTGACTAACCCATGTAAAAAGCTTTAATGTAGATATACAGTATATTGTATGTAGTATGTCCTCAGACCATCTGTTTATGTAAGAAAAGGCAGCGCCAAGCAAAGGTTAGCCCACTGGGTGGTGAACATCACCAGCTCATACTCCCAGCCCCTGCTGTGGCACGCCATTCTATGAGGAGAATCTCTTCTTCATTTGCGTTATTCACAGTTGTACCACTCCAGGAATCTTCGGTGCTTCAGATGCCTGTGCATCAACATGTACTTTCTTCAGATTTTACAAGGATAACATCACTCCTCCCAATAGTGTAAGTCATGAGGTCATCTCTGAGAACCTTTCGTGTCAGCCCTAAGGTGAGTGGCTGTCCTGATGACATTGTGGCAGATGTTTTCCAGGTGTTACGTACATACAAGCATCAGAATAAAATGTTAGATACATGTAATTATATGAACAATATACTGTAACTGCACCAGACCTTGATTTTTTTTTTATGGATGTTAATAGAAAACTGATAAAAAGAAAATTCCAAACTTTCTGTTATTTTTATTGCAGCTTAAATACAACTTTTAAAATCCCCTGATTTTCTACTGCAACTTTGTATTTTAAAAGTTCCTAATTATGACTGACATGCCATATGTTCATTTGAACAGAGAAAAAAAAAGAAAAAAAAAACTAATTTGCTACTAAATCTTAACATAATGTCAGTCTGATTTTTTTTTTTTTTTACTTCTGCTTGACAAAAGAAGACCTCAATTAAACTTCATTAATCTCAACGACCTTTGATAAAGAACCACATTAACAAGGTATGCAAGTAGGAGAGACGAAGCAGGACGTGAAAAGAAATAAAAGGAGTGTGAGTCAAAAAGTGAATGTGAGATGCACACCAGTCAAAATGAGGTGGAATTCTCAGCTGTCTGAATACAAAGCCATCAGAGCTGTCATGTGCAAAATGCACCTATGATTATAGAGTTATGCTGTTTAACCCAAACAGACCCTTATTAGCTGATGGTGATTCTAATGGGAAACTGCTAATTGCTAGAATTAAATACAAGAGAAGCCATTTAAAGCTAGGTCATTGTGTGTTTGATCATTTCCTTACTTTCTTATGAAGGTGTTAAGAAGGCAAGAAGGAGCACAAGTAGGAGTATGTCTTGATTTTCATAAGCTTCATAAAATGTCTGAAAGGCTTTTTTTATCCATTAAACATGTGTACAATACAATTTCTGATCTAATATTACTAAAAAGCTCAATCAAATTCAGCAAATCCATATATTGTCATGCTGCGTACAATAATTTTATGTCTTACCAAGATTCCTGTTGTTAAACAACACGTAGGCACTATTTTTTAATATATCCTTTAAGCACTGTTTTTCTCAAAACTCCAGGAGGTAATCACCACTAAAAAGATCCTCATAGCAGATGAGGCTCTCTGGCGGAAACTTGACCTCTCGGTAAGTATCGGCCAAAGCCATTGAGAGTCATTAGCCTCCATTACACCCAGGGCTTTGTGAAAAATACCACCGGTGTGCGCACACATACACAAAAGACCAGGTGACATGGCGACCTATTAAAAGTATCTCATCACTCCATCTTTGTGAATAAAATGACAAGAGGGATTACAGGAGAGGGGTGATGACTTTTAGGGTCAACCGGGTCAGCCGAAACCCCCTGCCGTGAGCACACTCTTCATGCCATGAGTGGATTCAATCATTTTCATCCACATCAATTATATCAATCTTCTCTGGCCTGCTGACTCCCACTGCATTATTCAGCTGTGCTCTTCAGAGTGAGTGGCATGGCGAGGAAAGATGGGTTTTTACCCCTAAACAGGGACGGTGACCCGCCGTCTAAGGCCGCCACTTAGAGATGTGAGAGAATTATATCAATTCAGTATTCTGAGAACAAAATATGGAAAATACCATATTAAGTCTAATTCAGTCTTAACTAAGACCTTTTGGAATTTTCCCAGTGTGATGCATAGTCATTATTCAACATCTTATGATATTAGCTGGGAGGCTAGAAATTAATATCTATTGATCACTAAGAAAATATGATGGGTGTGTGCGCATTTGGTGTGTATTCATAGCTAACTGAAATCAGGTGGAATTCGAGTCAAACCAGGACTTTTGATTGTGCAAAATAACAAAACCCAGTAATGAAAGTATAAACTCCCCTGCTACACTAATGCACTTCATCCCAGTGTTTCACTAGTGCTTGGATACCATCAAGGTAGAACGTTTTCTCAGTGAGCCATGATCGGACTGCCTGCTTCACGTCTGAAACGCTAGTCTACCAGGAACACCTTCAATCATCCAAACATATAGAAATGACTTGGATTGAGGTCAGGACTGTACGGAGGACATGGCGATAACCCCCAGTCGAGTTCCTGTAATGTGCAAGTCGTGTTTATGAATGATTGTGTTTACATTTCCTATAGAAAGATTAGTGTCTTCTGCAAGTTGTCAATTTTCAAGGATCAGGTGTAAAAGTTCACACTAAACGTTCAAGGGAATGATTGCAGTGGACTCAGAGCCATCTTGGTCAGGATCTTCATTCTGCATCACTGTACTGTGCTTCAATTCTTCTGTAAATGTCAATTGCTTTTACACCTTCGTTCACCAGAAATTTCATCCCAACTCCTGGTTTGACTTGAACATATTAGGATTAAGCAAAGTATCATTTCACAAGCTTTCACTGATGTAATGAGATGCAATAATCTGAAATATGATCCCACAATTGTGCCTAGAGCCTCTGTTAACACACCAACCTGGCTTAGAGAGACAATTTTTTTTCCCCCGAGATAACCGTTCATGGAATAATCCGAACAATATGCTAAAAAACACCTGAAAGCATTTGACAGGTTGCAAACAGGCCCTGAAGCCATGGGAGGAGGATAATTAATAAGAAATGGCCAAAAGAGAGGCTGAGAAAATGTTCCTCAAAGTTTCCAAAAAAGTTGGAAAAAACAATTTGTGAATTATTATCTGTCATCACCTACTGTTATGAATATTCTGAAGAGGAGCAACAAGATGACATTATCAAATCCACATGAGCCAAAACACGCACAGACATGGTGAGACTGGAACACAAACTTGCTATGTCACTTATTCCAAACGGCAGTTTCCAACCTTTTTTTTTTATATATTTCTTTTTATCCACATTGCAGCATCTCGATCTCAGCCAAAAGGGAAAAAATACTATTACTTTAAGAAGTTAAAATCCACACGAAAACAAAACCCTTAAGAATAGAACTTACAACATATTGTAATCATATTAGGAATGATTCATGAATATGAGCTTCATAGAAAGAATTTTTTTTAATACATGAGCAAACCACAGCATGTGAATCATAGCGTATTTGTGTATGCCTTTGTGGATGAACAAACAAATCACACACACACATTATATATATATGCTTTTAGAAAATCTGTCAGAAGAATTCATGGTCTTACTATTAGGAGTGAAGATTTAAAACATTTATGAATACTGAAAAAAAAATCCTGTCAGAATCCTTGTCACATTAGCTTATGCTTATTTTAGATTGCTAATGGTACCAGTGAATATTAGAAGCATTTATGAATACTTAAAACTTAAAAATCCTTTTTATAGTCATGTCTGCTTAGCTCATGTTAGTTAGCTGACTAGCTACCAGCTACAAAAATAGCTCTAGTTAAGCTAGTAGAAATATAATTGTTTCTGAATTACTGCTGCTAATTAAGGTTCAATAAAAAAACATAATATTAAAAATAATAATGATAAATGAAGAATAAATTTTAAGACTTTTGATCAGTTTATTCAAGCATTAAGGAAGCTAGAAAATAACTTTTCAGCTGGCAAAAGGAGGAATTTTTTAGCGGTTTGAGTAGCTTAGCATGTATTTGGCAGCTGGTAGCTAGCCAGACCAAGTTGGTTTTTGCAGCAGGGAAGATTATAATCAGTTATAAATAATCATTAAAACATACATAAAGAAAGACAAACACAAATTAAAGCAAAGTTTACCTCAGAGTCAAGAGCATAAAACTGAAAATAATATATTTTTTTGTTTGTTTCAATTGTGGCTTCTGAGGCCCGGGGAAGGGGGTGTTTTTATATATATTTTTTTCATCACATTCTCTCCCTCTCCTCCTGTTATTTTCTCTCCTTCATGGTGTAACAGTTTGCTAAAATTTCCAAAGACTGGATTTGCTCGCCAGCGGGCACAAAAGGGTTCTTGCCAGCTCTCTAGAACCAAAAACGGAGCCAATCAGATGGACTGAACAGGATCTGAGGGAGAGAAAATGAGTGAGAGATACTCGCGTAGAGAAAGGAAGTGGCACTAAGTGCCCTATGTAGCAGCAGGACTGAGAGATTGAGTCTCCAGATAAGCAGACAGAAGGCTGCAGGACCTGTATTAGTGTGTGTGTGTGTGTGTGTGTGTGTGTGTTGGCATAGTTTTTGGCACAAGCGCGTACACTACCAGCCCAGATGAGAGCACAGCGGTGTTCTATGATATCGGTGGATGTTGTTCACTCACCAAATCCTACAAGTGCTAAATTATTCAAAATCGCACAACCAACTACCCCAAATCAGCCAACTCCCTGCTGGACAATATGAGCTCGTTCCACTATACACACACACACACACACACACACACACACAAATGCAAATCCACTCCAATACCTTCCAAATCACGCACTTGATTTTCACCTTTTTAAAGCATATTTATCTAAATATAAAATCTCATTATGGTTGTAACCTATCACACAATCAAATTTTGTTCCCAAAGGATTATTAGTGTTGCCTATTCTGGAGCCATGTGTGTGTGTGTGTGTGTTTGTGCGTGTGTTTGTGTGTGTGTATGCAAAGAGTTTTTCCCATGGTTACCTATGGTCTAGTTATCTGGGAATTTGCACATCAGCTTCTGCTTCAAACTCGAAAAAAGACATTAGCCAACTACAGGGGACATGAGGATCAACTCTGTAATCACTTTTTAATTCTTGTGTCTGACAGCTTTGCAGGTTACACAACAATTGTTCAAAGGAGATTCAACTAAGTGGTCGATAACCTTAAATGAAAAAAAAAAAGGTACATCATTATTTCTGTTAAATAATAGGTAAATCATTACTTCAAATAAATCATAGTTCAATCACTACTTCTAATAAATATTAGTTAAATAAAATGTAAACAAATACATCAAAATTATTCAACTAAGCTTGACACATACTATTCCATAAACCGTTTAGCAAACATGTAATACACATCATATTACATTCTTTGTGAATACATGGAAACACTTAAATAACAATCATAACGTAACATAAGTTACTCTTTCTCTCTTATATTGAGCACAATACCAATTAAATCAAATATCAAATAAAAATAAAAATCTAATATCAAGTACCTCAAATTCAAGTGATCTGTCCTTCTTATAAGTAAAGATCGGTATTATCATACCATCAGTGTCCCTGAGATGACCAGCAGCCGATGCGTTTCCCTGTCTAACATGTTACTGACTGCAGTCTCTTACACACAGGTTTTTATACACAGACCCTATACTGTTACATCATAGTTACATCATAGTAGACACTGTGAGGTGGCGATCCTCTGTCACAAATGGTGGTGCTTGTATGTTGAGTCTGTACCTTTGCTCCATTTGTGACTGTGAGGTGATGCATACTGTGATGTCATACTCTGATCGTGTCACAGTTGTTTCTTGTCGAATGACTTCAGCTCCATCATTTCACTTATTTTAACTTTACACCTCCTTTACACATTTTAACTAGTCACTCGCTGGCCCTGTCTTTTGGATCTCCCCGACTCTGTTGGATCGACCCTAACGTCTGGAACCCATAACTATCACGTTGAATGGCCCCAGCACAGTCTGACTGTCTACTAAGTGGAACCAACGTTCAACTTCCATCCACCCATGCTTCTTGAAGTATTTTCTGAGACGTGCAGCAAAAACTGCGCCACAGATCTCAGCCTTGACAGCATCTCCCTTCTGGTCCAGTGGTGCTAACTTGGCCTTGGACT
Source organism: Clarias laeviceps (assembly GCA_030014305.1). Lineage (NCBI taxonomy): Eukaryota > Metazoa > Chordata > Actinopteri > Siluriformes > Clariidae > Clarias > Clarias laeviceps. The sequence continues at coordinate 7,237,936 of JAQMYJ010000021.1, forward strand.
CGACTAATCTGACAACTACCCCTTGGTCTGTTTCCCACCTTAGGTACAAAACGTAGGTCCCCGTAGGTCTTGTCGCTACCATCTGAGAATGTGATCTCCCATGGTTTTCCTTTCCAGCCAACTGGCGTGAGATTTCTGTGAAACTTAAATTGACTGAGTTGAACATACTCCTCGAAGAGTTTAATGGCCTCATTTCTGAGATTTTCCAAAAGAGTTGTCCCATGATTGTCGAGCTAAGCTCCCATTTCCTGTCTCTTGGAATGCCTTCCTGACAGAAATTACACTTTTTTGCTTGGCAGGCATAACGAGACCAATTGGGTCATAGAGCCCAGCAACCTGGCTTAGTAGCTGTCTCCTGGTCAATGGGCTAGGCGTTTTCAGGTTCACTTTGCCTTCAAGAAGTTTCTGGCCTGTTCTCATTTTCTTTTTCCTTTTTGAGAAGTTAATGGAAGTCATAATGTAGAGTTTGTTATCTTCTACTAAGTACCCTTTATTTTCTTCTTCCTTCATCTGATTCGGAAGTATGATTGCACCAGTCACTTGCCTCCCACTTTGCCCTGACCTAATCCATGGCTTGAGTGGGTTGAGTACATCTGGCCCTTTTAGCAGGATCTCATTCATGCTCAGTCCATTGAATTTTTGGCTACTATTCCAGACCAGCCGCACCGGAGAGGTCGTTGAGTGGGGGTTTGGTGCCACTAATCGCTGCTCTTCTTTCGACCATATCATGGACCTGAGCTGAATAAATACCTCGCCATTTTGGTACTCTCTTGAGTTGTTTTTCCGTTCTTAGGAAAGCACTTTGCACCCCCCTTCTGTTGTATGGAAGAGTGGATGGGTCCTGAATCCATGGACACTTTGTATCCCAGTGTGGAGACTTACTGCGGGAATCTTTTTTAACATAGTGAGTCCCTCTCTTATGATCTCAAGTTCTTTTTCTTCTGCTAGAGTCATTTATTTTCCTCCAGGCTGACAGTTAGCACAACGGCACCCACCACACTTTGGTTCACAGGCTGCCCCGATACTGTCCCACTTCCACCACTCAAGAAAATCCTGATTACTTGCCAGTGAGCTTCTTGTTTCAGCTACATGACTTTTCCCTCTTTGGATTATCTTGGGGATATTTGAAGCTTCAGCCTTTTTAAAGATTTCCTCATACATGACTGCAGCTGCCCTCATGGACCGAGCAAAATGCGGACCGACTCATGTGCTGTCATATCCACCTTCTCAAACAGATCTGGGTGTGCTCCAGCAAGAGTTTTCCCCAACGGACTGTCCCATAGGATGAGATCTCCCACGACTTTCATTTTTTGTGGTGCGAGTCTCCCCTCTCGGTGGCTGATCTGAGTTCGATCTTCTTCAGCCTTTTTAATTCTATGAGGTCTACGTCTCTAAAGAATTTTTTTAAGTTGCTCTGGAGTTACACTTCTGTGGACTTTGGCAATCTCCTCTAACCCATAACAGATCAACTGATGAGCCTTGATGTTCTCCTCGTGAGTTTTGTCTCTGATCCCGAGGAGGTACCTTTTTGTGCTCACTCTAATGGCCATCTTGCCAACTCCATGAACCGCCAAGGTAACTTTCTCTCCCCTTAACTTGAGTCTATCAGCAGCTTTGTTCGTAATATAATTTGAGGCCAGATCTATCAGAGTGCCAATTTTTTTGTCCTCCATTAGCAGTTACTTCCATCAACATCATAATAACAGGCAGTTCTTTTAATCCACCCCCGACTAAAAGTCCCATTTTGTCTCTCTCAGAGCAGTCTACCATCTTAGCTTTGTTGGTGAATGCTCTCTTGAACTTTTCTGCTAGTTCTGGTGAGAGTTCAGCCAGAAGCTCCTCCTGCTAATCCATAATTCTGCTTCCTTTCCTGGGGTCTCTGGTGGTGGTTTCCCCCCCCCCCATGTCATTGAGTTCCCCTTTTGGACAAAGGAGGTAATGGTGGTCTGACGAGGCTCACCTTTTACAGTCTTTGTTTCTACAAAGATAGTTGTCGTTGCACCTGTCACCATCTTTGTGACATCCCAAGCACTTTTTTTTTTACCCAGTTCCTTTACAATGGATTTCTTCTCTGCTAGTTTTAGTTCTTTGAACTTTTTGCAGAAGAAGATTTTGTCTCTATGCTTATCTTCTCCACACACAACGTATCCACTTTCTGTAGAAACTTTCTTTGTCATTCTGGTGAAGGTATACTTCTCAGACTTCTTTTCTGGGCTTTCTGCCTTTTCTGAGATTTTGAGCTGCTCGAGCCTTTCAAGAATTTCTTCTTCTTTCTTTAGGAACTTTAGTAGTGCATCAAAGTGTTTCTCTGGTGTGATGCCACTTGCAGGATCCGTCATGTAGACTAACCATTATCTTTTCAAAATCTCAATGGACTTTATCACAAGTGGGTTCTTGATTGCGCTAATATTTCCAAGGTCCATGAGATCTGCCAGGGCTTTTTCTACCGTTTGGATTAACTCTATAGCCCGCATTGGCTGATTCTCTCTCACAGCAGGAATCCTTTCTAGCTCCATGACAATTTCCATGGCGATTGTGGTTCTGTTTCCATAGGCTCTCCAACACTTTGAAGATGTCAGCAGCTGTGTTGTAAGAGAAAAGCCTGAGCTCTTTGGCAATCTTGTCTTCAATGCTGTCCGTCAGTTGAATCTTTTTAACCTCAGCTGACCCTGTGGGTTCTCCTTGTCTCTGAAGGTTTTCCCAGTCCCTCTTCCAGCGGTAGAAGTCCCTCTTATGACCACTGAACTTAGGTAAGCTTGTAGGTTTGATTTTTACTATTGGCATAAACTGAGCTGCAGTAGCTATCACATCCATCTTATTTTTCACATCGGTTTCTGATGCTAGTGCATTCTCTCTAATCCTTTGAGTGCATGCAAATTAAAATTTTCTTGCTTTATACTTACTGCTAAACTCTTTTAGCTTGCATATGCGACCGTCACCCCCCCCCCCACACACACACACACACACACACCCCTCACTCTCCTCTTACAGTTGTTGGGGTCCACCTTTCCCAGTTTACCAGAGCCTTGGTTGCCTCTTTCACCAGTCTCCTGAAGAGTTCCAGTTGCAGACTACAGTCGATCGTCAATATCGACAGGCATGGTGATAGCGCATTCAAAAGCTGAATCTGCCGCGGAGAAAGTAGCTGACATCTAGGCCTGTCCATATCTTTTCCAGAGGTTAGTTTGCACTTACTTGTCAATTTCCTCGAGCCTTGCATTACATTCTTCCTCTGTTTTTTTAGAATCAGCTTCTTGCTGTTCTGAAAGCGAAACCTCTTCTCTGTGAGCTTTAATCTCTGCCAGTAACCCAGCCTTGTAATCATCATTGGTTTCAAAAACTTTCCTTGCTCCAGTGGAGAGCTTTTTGAATTCCTTTCTTAGTTCTGATTCCAGCAAATTACGTGCTTCTCTGTAGTGAAAGTTAGCTTGCTTGGTGAAGCTACTTTTTGCAGAAGTTCTCTCCCTTTTCAGTTGCTCAACTGTTTTTCCAAAGGTTTATTCTGCCATTTTGCTTGGATATTATCCTCTTAACCTGTGTCAGCAGCACTTTCTCATTGGACTTTACTGACCTGTTGATCTCTGTCCACACTGCTACACTTGGTTATCGACTGTACACGTGATGTCATACTCTGATCGTGTCACAGTTGTTCCTTGTCAAATGACTTCAGCTCCATCATTTCACTTCTTTTAGCTTTACAATGACTCCTGAGTGAGTGAGAAGAGCAAGTCGAGTGCTGTGTGTAGGAGGTAGCTCTTAATTGTCGGTGTTATTTCTGGCACATTTGTAAATCATATGTGACCCACTCTAATGAGTACTAGCACTCAAAACGTGCCTTCTACCAAACCTCACAGCTTCACACCCTTAATCACTTCTTCGTGATTTCCTGCTTTAAAGAATGTACAACTTACCTGCAATTAAACACATGTGCGACTGATGTTTTAAATTGCTTAATATATTGCATTTTCATTTCAATTTAGAGTCACCTAAACAATATTTATGGATATGTTTATGGAAAAAAAGCTCTATTGTTGAGAGGCTTGATGGCAAGAATTTATGTAAATGAGACGTTGAGGGAAAGTGACAACCACCAAAAATAAGTTTTAATCAACAAAAGTAAATGCTGGTATTTCACATTGTAACAGGTTTTAAATGAGCTGAAAATCATTCCTGCAGTATAAATATGATTTCTCTAGATATAGAAAAACACAATGAATCTATGCCAATTTCTTCTAGCTTTGAATCATGTATTCAATTCCTTATTCCTTCTTCATACATTCAGTAACACAAAGTTCAGAAACTGCTGATTCAAATTCAACTGATTTTTTTTTCTATTTTTTTTTTAGAAAAGTTAGTTAAATGTGTTTTATTCTTGTCAGAATTGGGAATAGTGTGATATTAAGTAAGAAGTAAGATAAATTAACCCACATTGACTAAAATATTAATTACTGTGCTGTTGAAAGTGTTGAACCACCACTCATTACTACATATTAAATAAAATTTAATAATGCAGATTAAATTTTAAAAATGGGAAAAAAATTTCTGCAAAAGGCTGCAAAGTGCTTTAATCGAATTAAAATTGGTTGTTTATGTTACAACCTCAGCAACAACCTCATTTTCCCTCTCGTCTCTTCCAACCAATCAGCATTCAATATCACCAGTATACTAATCACCGACCCGATCATTAGTTATCATCTGCACCGGTTTCTCACTGGTTCTGGTTCATGCCTTAAGATGTTTTTTAATGCATGAATACTTGAAGGTCATGGGTGGCATGGCAAAGAGAAAAAAAACTGGAACAGATAAAGTTGAAACTGGATAGATAAAGGAACAGGACTAAAATTGAGAGACAAAACTCTGCCAGAAATGTCCTTCAGGAACCTGGAGAACTATACCTCAAGACTATGTAAAAAAATACAAGAAAGTCTGGATCTTTGGAAGCGAAATATGAAGAAATTACTTTTGCACAGTACTGTACTGTACAAGTTCAAACCCATAAAGCAACTAAAATTCCATATTGTATGTGAACTAGAAAGAGAAGTACAAATTTGGCCAGCGTGACTGCTGAACCTTAGTGTCGCATGTCAGGGTAGCAAAAAGAGAAAATATCATGTAGCTTTGTCGTACACTTTCTGGCCCAAAATATGTTGCACGCTCCATGATTTCGTTTGATCGCCTTTAGTTTGGATTACATGTGGTGGCCAGTTCATGTGTAAAAATGATTCCTCATGTTCTTCAAACCACTCTCTCACAATTTGAGTCCTCGACTACACCCATGTCATCAGGGAAGAAAAAATGCATAGATGTGATATCCTGGTCATTCAGTACATTCAGGTCATCAGCTGACTTTATTCATTTTATAGCCACATTTTATTGCCACATAATTATATGCTGACTCTAGACCTGACCAACTGATGCAACTCCAGATCATAACACTGTCTCCAGAGGCTTGTACATTGGACACTATGCATAATGGGGGCATCCCTTCATGCGCTTCCCTTCTTTCCCTGATGCTCCCATCACTCTGGAATAGGGTCGATCTGAACTCATCAGACCACATGACCTTTTTTCCCATTGCTCTACTTAGCAAACTGAAGCAAACTTTTCTGACTAATCCCACTAACAATTGGTCTGGAGACGTCTTTGGCCATGACATTTAATGTGACTCTATAAAAGACATTTAATGTGAATCCATTGTCAAATGTATTTGTTAAAAGCATCAATGAATACAACAGCTTTTGATTTTCTCTCAAGACCTAACAAAGCAACCCCCCTCATGGAGTCATGATCCCCTGGTATTTCCAAACATGCCACCTAGTTAAGTCATACGCAGTAACTGATGATAACCGACATACACACTTCTTAAGATCCGTTCCAAGAGGCGTAAGCTGTCATAAACCTTGTGTTAATCTGACGTAGATTTCTCTTGACTGAGGTTGGCGGTGTGACATTTTCTGGGCCCAGTTACATTAGAAATTCATGACATTACACTTTTAGATTAATGTCTATTTCAACGTACAAGTCACCTACATTGCCGTGACTTTGTCATGAGTTGTCATGTGAACTTGATGTGAAAATGAAACTCAAAGGCCTGAGTGTTCACACATTCATATACACTATAATCCTTGATGTTATAGCAGACTAAAGAAACTCATGAAAAACTAATTTATAATTAATTAATACTGTTTCTGTGACAGGAAAGAAAGCAATCCATCAATCAGCATTGGCATGGCATTACCTAACAACATGAGTGGGTGGTCTAAAATAAACTGGTATCAAGGGAGTCTGATACACACTCATGTACACACCCCACCTCTATACACACATACACTGTGTGTGCTCAAGAAATAGAGCATGTAGGAACACTTTCCTCCAGCTGGTCTACACACACACATGCACACACATGCATACACATGCACACACACATATATGCAGAGCTAAAACTGTGGTTATATCAGTCTCGTGCGCTGACAGCACCTACACTCTGCCTGGACTTTCCATCTGCTGACGGTTTTGATTAATTGAGGCAGAGTTCATGTACTGACCAGGGTGATTTATGTGATGCTTTCTTCACATGAAGAAAAGGCTGACTTGAAAACCTTGTGTTTCTTATCTATTGTTTTGAGTTAGAATTTCTTTTGAGATAGAACCTGCTGGCTAAAAGTCCAGACTGCTCAGTAGGTACACTGCATGTACTCTATATCACATAACTGTTGAAGATGATTCATTCTGGCTGCAAGACAAATCAGGTGTAATATGAATGTGCAAAATTTTATATGTTATTATTTCTCTTGTAAAAAAAAAAAAAGTGTGATGTGCGTGGAATATTTATATAGTAAAATATTACATGAAGAAATGTTTATGATGCATTTTTTTTACTCATTCATGTAAAAAAAAAATAAAGGGTGTTTGCGGTGTGTCTGTTTATTGCTGCTATAATGCAAGTGATAACGAGGACTAGCATATTTGTGGATTTGCTTAATGAAGAAATAATTTGTGTTAGTAATTGCTGTGGTATAAGAGGAATAATTCAGAACCTCATTTACAGGTAAATGATCAACAGGTGATGCATTGAAGCAACATCATAACCACGCTATAATGTAATATTTTCCTATAACAGCACATCCTGATGTGTTTTAGTGGTTACTGAAATGTGTTACATAATTTAATACCGTAGCTGGTATTATAGAAAAATGTTTATAGTGCTGGCAAATTATATTATTTCAACAATACTTACATTAAAAATGCGGTAGCATTGTAAAATATATCTAAAGTAATAAAAAAGCCTCAGCTTGATAATTTTTCTTGCATTACGTATATCGCCATCCACTGTGGCTTACTGACTAGCATTTGCAGCCTTGCACCTCCAGGATCCAGGTTGGATTTCCGCCTCGGGTCTGTGTGCATGGAGTTAGCATGTTTTTCCCGGTTTCCTTCAGGTACTCCAGTTTTCTTCCACAGTCCAAAGACATGCAGATTAGGCTAATTGCCTGTAGTGTCTGAATGAGCGTTGTGGGTGCCCTGCGATGGACTGTCCAGGGTGTCCCTGCCTCGTACCCTAAGTCTTCTGAAATAGGCTCTAGAACTCTAGCAATCCTGTATACAGGATGAAGCTGTATAGAAGATGAGTGAGTGAGTATATCGCCATCCAAGGGCTGGATTAAGAAATAATTTTTAGACATTTAGATGGATGTCCAGTGTACACGTACAAACAAAAGAAAGCATGAGAATAAAATCCTACTTTTTTCCTACAAATTTTTTTCATCTTTGTAATGATTTTACTCCGAGATCGGAGATCGCGAGTTCGATTCCTGGGTGATGCTGTATCCTCTCGCAGCCAGGAGTCTGGAGAGAGCTGATTGGCCGAGCTTTCTCAGTCGTGGGGGTAGCGTGGCGGAAGAAGCCGATAGCGCTGTCCTCCGAGTGTGTTACGACGCCCTCAACGGTGCGCCGTAACATTGCGGGCAGTTCGAAAAAATGCCGTCGGCTGTTATCACGTGGTTCGGAAGAAACATGGGATAGTCTTCGGCCCTCCCGACTAATTAGTAGTAGCCTTAATGTAGGAGCGCCCCAGTGACGGGAAGGAATTGGACACAACTAAAAATTATGGAGAAAATCTGGGAAAATCCCCCAAAAAAACAGCCAATTAGATGTTCGTCCTAATGGCAGGACGTCTCTGGCAGGACGTGGTCAGAAACAGAGGGAGTTTGAGATATACAAATGCATTATCTGAGGGACATTTATAAAATGCATTCCAAGGTTCATTGAAAAGAATTCCAAAGGGAAGCAATACAGCTATTTTTGTAAAAAGCAAAAAGTAAAGTTTGTACTAAATATACCATAACTTTGAAAGATACCAACTGAAAGTAGCTCAGCGGGACTGCAGAAACTTCATATGAGCTTCAGCTGAACTTTGGAATGCATTTTATTTACATTGTACTCACAGAACCTGAACTATCCCTTTAACACACACACACACACACTTTTGAGGAGCTCTGAGGCCTGTGTTAACCTGTTAAAGAAATAGTAAAATATGGAACCTTTAATAATATTATTATTATTATTATTATTATTATTAAAAGTATGGTAGCTTATGGTGTAGGTGTAGATGGGGAGTCATCTCAGGGTACAAGCACACACAATCACACACAATGAGCTTTGACATTCGTTTCTTTAGATTCTGGGAGGGAACCGGAGCACCCAAAGGAAATCCACCAACACACAGGAAGAACATGCAAACTTCACACACACAGACCAGAGATGAGATTCAAATGCCTTACCCTGGTGGTGCTGGAAGCAGAGTAAATGAGGACTCCAGGTTTAATTTATACAGTAATGCTAATGAAATGAACTCGACTAATCGATGAAATGGCTGCAGGATGGGAAAGATTTCTGCATAAACATAGGCATATTTCATTAGCACTCACTCACTCATTCATCATCTATACCGCTTAATCCTGTACGCAGGGTCAATGTGTATTAAGTTCATGAATAGCAGCTGCTTTTAGACATCATTGCAGTCAGAATGTCACATTATTGCTGATTTTGGAGACAAAATGGCTGACAAGAACTACATTACCCATCAGGCCTTGCACCTAGTTGCTTGTCTTAAATTACTCACACCTGTTTTGCTTTTCACTCATTACTAAGACAATTTAATTGCTGCTCGGTTTCATTGTCCAAGTTTATAAAGAGTGTGTGTATGAAAATCGGTTGAGGCGGTTGTGTGAAACTGATTTATTTGCTTATTTAATTAATTATTTTCCTGGAATAAGATTAAGGCAGTGTGAAAATTAATTATAAGCATTCAAATTTAAACCAAAAAAAAATCACCTTTTTTTTTTACTTTAATGTAAACAGTATGAAGTAATTATTTACAACTGATACCAAAGTCATAGCTTTACTGTGTGTGTGAGGTCAAATGGCAAAAGGTCAGGTCTTTGTCTCCTTGTAGGGCTCTCACATTGCTATAATGATCAGTGTGACTAATAACACAATGCTACACCTAATTCTAACACTAACCCTAAGCGCAGTAAGGGAAAGAAAACCTTCTGCCTTTTAAAGTCTGCAGTTTCACTCACAAGGCAAAACTCCCAGATACTCCAACCTTCTGGAGGCCTTTGGTTTCCACAGTGATATAAAAACATACCACATGCACACACTTTAATACAAAGCAGTTCTTTAGAAAATTAAGTAATATAATAAAATATACAGTTTTAAGTTTAGCCACAATAGCATTTCGGCTGCTAAACTTAAACCGAGAGCGTTACGTTGCAGTCGTCTCTTGACTTGTTCACCTTCACTGCTCCTCAGAATGAGGGCACACACACACTCCCACACTCCGTGGAGATTTGGATTAATAGGACAGAAAGCTGATTAGCATGAGGTGAAGAGAGGGTGTGAGGCTTGGCAGATGTTTTATTCACATGCACAGTTAAAAAGGAATAAATGTGTTTGATCTCTCTGCATACTCTTGCTCTCAGTGCCTCGGAGTGTGAATGTGATCGTTCAACAACTGCTAGTTAGTTTCATAAATAAGTCTTATTTCCCCCCCACTGGTGCAAATAACAGCATTACTTTGGCGACATAAATGCAGATAGTATATTTACAAATTCCTCAATTCCATCATTTTGAAATTTATTCCAACATGGTTGTTGTGGTTCTTAAAGCAAAATCCACCCTGAATGACTCGTGTATTAATATTGATGATGATCTTCAATAATGTTCAAAAACGTATTTTAATGAAACTCTGACTTGGCTTTTTAGTCCAAACATCTTTATATCGCGATCTGCACGTTGCCTTATTATTTGCAGTTTTCTGCGTTACCCATGATGCAGTTCGACTACCTGATAGTGATAGTGGTGCAGTGGGATTTAGCCGTGGCTTCAAGAGCACTTAAAGAAAGTGATCTGGTTTAGTCTTTTACTCTGTCAAGCTCTCTTGCAGTCTAGCTCTCTACAATCTGCTCAAGATGATTTTAATCCTAAACTCTTACTCTATCACAGGAGGCATGGAGCGTATCCCAGGAGCTCAAGGGCACGAGGCAGAGTACACCCTGGACAGGAAAGAGAGCAAACAGACACTCTCACAAGTCAGGGAATTTTGAAACTTAGGAAACCCTCTAAGCAAATGGAGAACATGCAAACTCCACCTATTCAGATCGGAGGCTCTCAACTTTGTAAGGCCACAGTGCCTATAATTTCATCACACGCTCATTCACACACTACAGGCAATCTGAGAATGCCAGTTTGCCTAATCTGCATGTTTTCTGGCTGTGGGAGGAAACCGGAGTACCTGGAGGAAACCCACCAAGCAAGGGGAGAACATGCAAACTCCATGCACACAGACCCCGGGACTCGAACCCAGACCCTGAAAGGCGACAATGCTAACCACTAAGCTACTGTGCCACCTGAATGAGCAAGTGTACAAATTAAAGTGGACAGTAAGTGTACAGTATGATGTTAAAAGTTTAAATTATAAATTATTGTAATATATGAACAAATCTATCCTAATCGATTTATTTGATGTCATACATGATCTTCAAGCCACAATGGTTAATTCACCATCTCATTCTTACTGTACATCCTAAATGCATGATTCCCAGTCTAAGACATAGTGTGTGAAATAGAGAATACCTTTAGGCTATAGTACGTTCACATTACCAGCCTGAAGTGATTTTTAATTCAGATTTGAATTTTTTTATTTTAAAGTGACACAAATCCGGGCAGCACGGTAGTATAGTGGTTAGCACTGTCGCCTTGCACCTCCAGGGTCTTCACATGCTAGGTGGGTTTCCTCCGGGTACTCTAGTTTCCTCCCACAGCCCAAAGACATGCAGATTAGGCTAATTGGCGTTCCCAAATTGTCCATAGTGTGTGAATGAGTGTGTGAGTGAGTGTGCTCTGTGATGGATTGGCACCCTGTCCAGGGTGTACCCCTAGGTCTCCTGGGATTGGCTCCAAGCCCCCCGTGACCCTGAATACAAGATAAAGCAGTATAGGTGATAAGTGAGTGAGTTTTTTTTTTTTTTTTTTTTTTCTTGTAGGGCGGTTTTAAAGCAAAAATCTGTTGTTTTTTCAAATCGACGCAGTCACCTTCATACTGTATGTAGTTCTTCAATACATGATCATTTGACTTTACTGAAAATGGTCAGATCGGACTTCATGTGACTTTTTGACTCACTACACTTGTGCATGTGTAGGGCACCGGCAGTGCAAGAAATTTCAAAGCAGTGCTAGCAATAGATGCTAAAACATCTATATCCAGGTCTGTGTGCCTGGCTTTTTTCAGTTTTTTTGGACTTCAAAAAATAAAGCCGACTAACTCCTTGCCCTCCTCCGGATCAAAGTCTCGGGTATTTTTTATTTTTTTTTGCTAAAATCGCATCCGTTCTTTAAAATAAATGAGTGGTTGCACAAACTCATGATTTTTATTTTTTTTTTTTAACCAAAATGGCACATCAAAGTGTGCATCCACGTTAGAGTTAGAGAATTTGTAATTCTGTAATGAATTACACTTGTAATTATGAATGTGCACAATCACAACATGCAAATCTGATCTGACCAAAATAACCCGGAATTGTAATGTAATGTGAATGTAGCTTTTTAATAAGGAGCTTATCTATTATTTCAATACAGTCCCTGCTTAAGAAGAAAATAAAAAGCCACTAGGAGTTAATGATGCCTTTATAAACCCTGCCAATGTTTAAGCCACATACTCAAACCTTAAGTTAATGCACTTCATACTGCTTTCTCAAAGCCTAAGGGAAATTTAAGCACTTACAGTTACAAACCTTTTAATCTTTAACCAGCTTGTTCATTATATTCATGAATACCACATATCAGTAAAAGAAACAAAGGAAGACTAAAGTCCTTAGATAATAATGCAATGTTCTTTATCAGTTGAAAATAATCTTTTCCTGTCAAAAGATCAGCTAATAAAGGCAACTGAGAGACCGGGTCTAGTTTTAGATACATATCTCGGGTCTCAAATGCTGCCCTAATTAGGGTGCAGCGCTGTGTGTTAGTTTAATCTTAAACCAAAGGCTTCAGAGACATAAATCCGAAAGGACACTGATGAAATTCGAGCAAACAGGCAGCACTCTTTATCTGCTTCAGCAGCAGCAGACAGGGCACAGAAATTACACAACAGAATTGGCAGGGGGTTTGTAACATTTATTAGCCACTAACCCCTGGACCAGCTCATCTTCTAGTCTTTCACTGGCATGCAGCAGCGCTGATAAAAGTAGGGATGAACTATAAACTTCACAAAGGAAGGTTTAATAGACTGGCGAGGCAGGCTAGCTGGCACAGCAGGCACTGCTGCATGGGAGACAGTGTGAAAAGCAAAGTGAACCTGACTCTAACACACTTATTCTCACACACACACACGCACAAGTCTTATGAATACTGAGGTTTAGAAGCATGAAATGATAAGAATTCTAAATTAACTTTTTGGATAGGACAAAAGAGGGAAGACAGGAATAATCTGGAATAGAAGAGTGTTAAACAATAAATGTGCAACATATACAGTACTGTACAAAAGTCTTGAGCCATCCCTCATTTCTTTAGAGCGTAGAGTCAGCTAGGATACAGCATCCCCTGGAGCAGATCGGGTTAAGGGCCTTGCTCAAGGGCTCCACGTTGGCAGCTCTGGCAGTGTTGGGGCTTGAACCCCCAACCTTCTGATCAGAAACCAAGAATCTTAACCATTTGAGCCACTACTGCCCCTCAGACCCTGTCCAATCCCTGTACCTGAGCAGTTTCAGAGAGACCTTTTTGTTTGTGAAGCCATACAGTGACCTATTAATCATTCAAGTGTGGCAGGGTAAGTAGTTGTTTTGATTTGTGATTTGGTTGGGGGTGTGGTTATCTGATTAACGAGGGGAACACAGTGTATTTAAGGACCCTCATTTTGACTGGTGGTGACGCGTTTGTGGTGTCTGGGTCCTCTTCAACCTGGCGTGTCCCTTTTCGTTCCTGGTTGTGTTCAGGTAAGATTGGATTCTGTTGACGGTGTAGCTAGGTGAATAGCTTAATACTAATCTGCACTATTTACAGTTTAATTCTAGTGGAGTTGCGGCATAGGCGTGTGGAATATTCGTGACGGTGCGCGCTTTTAGGTATGCCGGTGTTTACAATAAATTTCTTTATCACTTTTGCAGTAAGGATATCTAGTGTATTTGTTATAGTGAAGGCGCCGTTAGAAAGATGAGAATGCCGGCCGGTAGATTGAGCTGCGGCATCGGCGGTGAGTAATCATGCAGCTTCACGCGAGTGGTTGTTTAACACAAGTAAGTACAGTGAAACCTCGGATTGTGAGTAACGCGGTTTGCGAGTGTTCCGCAAGACGAGCAAAGATTTTTAATACATTTTGACTTGAAAAACGAGCATTGTCTTGGTTTACGAATACCGAGTATCATGCGCTCTTGTGCTGCGGAATTGTGGGTAATCGTCTCCCCAGCGCTCACACAAGTGTCATTAGCGATGTTCCTTGATAATTTTTCCAACAAAACAGTCTTTCCGTTAATGTGTGTGTATGTGAAATTCAAATAAGAAAGGTTTACTGTGTAAGAAAGTCTCATTAGAAGGTTAAAAATCCATTTTTTCCCTCAACCTCTCTTATGTGTGCGCGTAATTTGACACTGTGCTGGTTCACACACTCTCTCGGGACGGGAGGGGCTTCACACACACACACACAGCGCCTGCGTGCACAAATGGAAATACTTATCTGTCTGGATTTATTTTTACTTTTTTTAAATGGTAAGGTTAATTTTTTTATTTTTACTTTATATTTTGTGTTAATTATTTTTATGCATTTATTTTTTCGGGCTGTGGAACAAATAATTTGAGTTTCCATTATTTCTTATGGGAAAATTTGATTTACGAGTGTTTTGGAATACGAGCTGCTTCCGGAACGAATTATGCTCGTAATCCAAGGTCCCACTGTATATCTTTTGTTTCTTTTCTTTCCATGTGGTCAATAGACTGAGTTTAATGTTTTTATTCTCCTCGTACTAGGAGTGAGGTGGGATATTATAATTCCTACGCCTTATTCCTAGTTGACAACACTAGATGTGACGCCATTGCTGTTTTGCTTATGAGTATTGAGGATTTCTCGCTTGCGACTTGGCTGCCTTGGAGGCCATTGGGGTGGTAGCTACTTCTCTCTTTATTTTTGATTTGCTTTTACATTTAGTTTTTGTTTCGTGTGGATTGAATTGTCCTTATTGGCTGAGTGTTTTTCATGTCTGTCTTGTGTATCATGTTGTCACGGCGTGAGTGTTCGTGTTGTTGTTTTCTCTTTTAGTTATGTTAATTTGGTGCGTTTAGGCACTGGTCTCGGTTGGATATAGGACTGAGAGAAGACTTGGGAGGTTTCTTGGTCCATATATATTGAGTCTGTGAAAACCATTTGTTTATATTTTTCCCTTTTTTTTTGTGTGTTGTTGTTTTTTTATCAGGAGCCAGGCACGGTGCAGGACGGGGGAGGCTGGCTGCATTTATTTGGTGTGTGCTTTACTGAGTGCAGGTGTACCAACACAATACTTTCTTGTAGTGGGTGCATGGCGTTTAATTTGATGTGAATTTGGGTGGGTTTTGGACGATTTCCTGAGCTGCAGCCGGCCTGCTTTGGTCCTGTTAGTCTCTGTCCCCTATTTCCTTGCCCCCTCCCTGAGGAGTGTTTTTATGAACTAATTTTTGTTTATTGCTTCGGTGTCTTTTGGGAGCAAGTATTTTTTTGTTGATTGTTTTAATAATAAAATTAAAAACTGTGGGTACCAATATAAAATGTATACCTTTTGTATTGGTACACACGTCTCACTTGATTTTTATGCTTGCCTTCGATTGGTGGAGCTTACCTGTGTGTCTTTATTGGGAGTATTCCCTTGGCGCCCCACCAGGGTGGCGTAGTCGGATTAAATTAATTTGCAAATTCACGCCTTTTGGGATTTTACGGTCACCACACAAGTATAAACAAACCAAAAAAAAACAGCTTAAGGCATGATCCAGTGAGAAACAGGTCCAGTGATGTGATTTAGTATATTGGTGATACTTATTGCTGAGCGGTTGGAACAGATGAGAGGGGGAATGAGGTTGCTGCTGTGGTTGTTACAATCTGTTGCAGTAAATCTTTGCTTCTCATTTCTTTTCTTGTTAAAAGGTCAGCTAATTAAGATAACTCCTCCAGAGACCCAATCTAGTTTGAGATGCATGTCTACATAATTGAATTGAATTGAATATAAAGAAATGAGTCATAGCTCAAGACTTTGCACAGTATTTTATATGATTTTAAGTTATTGAGCCATAAAATTATTTCCTTTTGTAAACGTTATGTCCTCTTTTTGTTTTTGTTTTTTTTAACCAGATGAAATTTCTGGAGAATTACTGTATCAATACAAATATTGGTATCTATATTACAAGTTTTGATTTAATAGCCCCGGCTCTATATGTGAAGAATTTGGAAACAAAAAGGGGTATGGCTATGTTGGGTATCAGAGCTGGGCAATTTATCTTGTTAATCGATTTGCACTTTTGTGGACGTGAGGATTTGGAATTACTCTCACACATACTCTATACGGCTTATCCTTTTCAGGTCCCAGGAGGCCAGGCACATATCGCAGAGTACTCTCGCAGAACTCCTAACTGGGTGCGTCCATTGCATGGCACACAAGAACTCACACGCTTACATACAGGCCATTTGGAAACACAAATTAGAATAATCTACAAGTCTTTGGACCAGAGTACCCGAAGGAAACCCACCAAGCATGGGGAGAACATGCAAACTCCACGCGCACAGACTCGAGGCGTAACTCGAACCCTCGATTCTGAAGGTGACCGTGCTAACCACTACACCACTGCGCCGTCGATTCAGAATCCTTTGTCAATTATAATTGATTTATGATTGTTGGCTTTTACAATCAATCCATCAACTTGAATCATCTCGTTGTTACACATCTAATTTGTATCTGTTTGGAATACATTATCTGTTTGTTCTGTATAATGTATTCATATTTGGTTTCATCCCAAATGCACATATAATCTAACTATGATGTTTGGGTTCTTGAACGATTGTTACTAGTTAAACTATTAGACCTTATCTTTCTACAAACGACAGGATGGTAAAAAATGATTTAAACTCCTTTCGTTGGCAGTGTAATAGTGCAAAAGACAGCAAAATCAGTCAGCACAGATGTGCCTTATGTTTTGGATTGTCGTCTCATTCCAGATTGATTATTCTATTTATAAAATTTTAAACATATATATCTGACCATTCAGTAAACATAAGGGGTCAACTGTAAAAAAAACAAACACACAATTTAACATTTTCCTAAAGCCAGTCTCTGTTTTATTATTTGCACAGAAAATTGTAATCAAACCCTGTGCAGTGAGGGAACGTCACAAACAGGACATTAGTAGAGCACGGAGGACCTTCCAAGAGTAATCAATCATGTTATTCTTGTTCTTATGCAAATGATATGTTGATTGGTTCTGAAACAATTAGCAGTGCTCATTAATTAAGGCCACAGCCATTTTGTCAATGTTGGAGGGACGGAGACCAGGAGGAGAATAACTCCTGTGTGTGATTAATGAGTGCGTAAAGATCAGCTCTCCTGAGAGAAACATGGCTGAAAAAGTGATGTAACATATGTACTAAGTGCTTTATTTCCAGGCAAGCGAGTTGAAATCTTTCTCTACACTTAAATGGAAGTGCTCGAAGTAAAGTTGAGAGTTGAGAGCAAACATGTAGCTCGAGAGAGAGAGAGAGAGGAAAGAAAAAACACAATATAAATCGTTGAGACTCTGCTAACCTCCGGTGACGGTTTCCACACACTCGCACACGTCTGCTGCCTTTTCTCCAGTGTGTTCACACCTCGCTTGTGAAAACTCAAGCTACCAACTGCTTTCCTGCCAATCCAGCAAGGCGAATCTGCATTGCCAGACACGGCGCATGAGTCACGCCATCACATCCACGTTAGCTTGAAACTTCACCAAGACTGAAACTACTACATCGCAACTGTTGAAAATCAGGGAGGGAAGATGGCATGTTTTCCAGCGATGCACAATGAAAAGTTTCATGCCTAGCCATGCACAAACACACATACTGTATGGCAATGATGGATAAGCAGTTGTGTGCTGTTGTTTTTTATGAAGACAAATGCCAGAAAGGCAAGAGAGACTGTTGAACCTTTGGTGTATTTTTGACTTATAATGAGCAATCCAGAGGTCATGGTTGCTAATAAAAGAAGACATGACAAAGAAATCTCAGGCGGAAGTAGATTTTAAACGTGAAAGATAAATCATTATTATTCTAAAGCTGTGTTCAGAAAGTCTCTCCGCAGCGGCCATGTAGAGTAGTAGTAGTATTAGTAGTAGAAGTAGTAGTAGTAGTAGTAGAAGTAGTAGTATTAGTAGTAGAAGTAGTAGTAGTAGTAGTAGAAGTAGTAGTAGTAGTAGTAGCCTAGTAGTAGTAGTAGAGCTCTTGTTTGGCGTCACCAGACTTTCTTTGTTTAACGTCGGCGTGTATTTTTGTTTGAAAATATTAACCATCGAAGAACATGTTTTTCTGTTGGGGCCTGTTTTAAAAGCTAAATAAAAGCTAAAGATAAATATATGGTTTTAGTCCATGAAAAATTTCAAGCAGTTTTTCTGGAGACAAGACTACCACATCGCAAAAGTGTGTTAGATTTGATAAATACATGAATGAAAATAATAAGGAGTTCCAATGGCCCCCGAGTGGTGAAGTGGTACAGTGTTTGGCCTGTCCTCCGGAGATCGCAAGTTTGATTCCCGGGTGATGCTGTAACCTCTCGCAGGCTGATTGGCCGAGGGGAGGGATGGGAGGCCCTTAGCGCTCTCACATCAATCACGGCTCTACAGCCAATCGGGGCGTCTGTGAGCTCATGCAAGTGGAAGGAGCGGATAGCGCTGCCCTCCGAGTGTGTTACGCCCCCAACAGTGTGTGGTCGACTGGCATCATGTGGTTTGGAGGAAACACATGATAGTCTTTGGCGCTCCCTGACTGGTAGTATTAGCCTTAATGTAGGAGACCCCTAGTGACGGGGGAACTGGATACGACTAAATTAGGGAGAAAATCAGGGAAAAATCCAAATATATATATAATTTAAAGGGGACCTATTATGCAAAATGTATGCTTTTGTCACTATTAGACCTTCACATGGGTCACTAATGCACATGTAAAAAAAAAAAAAAAAAAGGTGAAAATACATTATTGCTTTTTCATTTTTGTTTTGTCCAGGGCTTAAACCAGCTATTTAGATTTTTTTATCTAAAAAAAAATCTAAATAGGTCTGGTGGGCGTGGCTCCGCAGTAGCTCATTTACATAGACAGAGAAATGACCTGTTCGGTAGAGGAGCGAAACAGAGGGAGTCTGAGACATAAAAAATAAAGCATTATAAACGAAAACGGGAAGCTCTGAGACATCTGTTAACTTAAAGAAATAGTAAAATATGGGACCTTTTTAAACGGTACTAAGTTTGTTGAAAGGATGTTTAGTATAGTTAGAGTATGTAGTGAATAAGCCTCGGGTTGCATTTATGAACAATCCTGCAGAATCCAGATGAGAGTATACACAAAGACCAGGGTGAGTATTCAAGATAAACTGTGCTTGGGAATCCCAAATCTTCAGGGTATCCATGTGGGACAATCCGCATCAGTGAGCAAAGAATTCCTGGGTGTGTCTCTGACAATCTGTGTAAACACGCTGAACTGTGCTGTGGCTGAATTCTGAATCTGGTTTAGATCAAAGTTAAGTTGTTGTGTCTACAACATACTGTGACACCTGTGCTCAAAGAAAACAAATATATTTCTACCGTAAACAATGCAGAAATGTTTTTATTTTGGCTACTTTCTAACCTTGCCTCGAGCTCATGCCTTCAAAGGTCATATTGTGTACAGGATCCGGTTTAACAAACACGGTTGTAAAAACAGTCTGCCTGAGTATGTCTTAAATCTTACCTCACACAGTGAATGTCACACCTTTAATCTTACTTGTAATCAGATGCCGCCTGTCAAAATGTTTACAACACTCCTGTGACATTGTATCATCGTCAAAACACACAAGAGTGCTTAAACACTTAAAAACTAGTACTAAGTTTGTAAGATTTGTAAGTTTTCTGGTAATTCTTCAGATCATTTTATTTTTTACACATTGATTAGTGCGGAAGTGCGGAAGTAATAAAATCTTTTAAACGACATTGTTCCCTTTTTGTAGGATCCAGACTTGACCCCTTAACAAATATGTTGTCATTAGGCGGCAGGGTGGTGTAGGGTGATTAATACTGTCATCTTGCACCTCCAACATCAGGGTTCGAGTCCCAGGGTCAGGGCATGGTGCAGGGTTTGTGTGCATGGTGTTTGCATGTTCTCCATGTGCTTGGTGGGTTTCCTCAGGGTTCTCCGGTTTCCTCCCACAATCCAAAGACATGCAGATTATGCTAACCAGTATTCCCAAATTGCCTGTAGCGTGTATGTGTGTGCCCTGTGATGGATTGGAACACTGTCCAGGTTGTACCCCGCCTTGTGCCATAAGTGTCCTGGGATTGGCTCCAAGCCCCCTGCGATCCTGAATACAGGATAAAGCAGTATACACGATGAGTAAGTGTATGTGATGTGTGTGTGTGTGTGTGTGTGTGTGTGTATATGTATGTATGTGTATATATATATAATATTGTATATA
>JAQMYJ010000021.1:7258236-7294036 GCA_030014305.1 Clarias laeviceps
ATATGTATGTATGTGCATGTATTTTTTTTTCTTTTTTTAAGGTTTAAATGCTGTATAAATTTGTAATTTCCTGCTTTTAAATTGTCCCCAAAACCTCTCCAAACAGGTTTCTGATCATTTTGTTTGGTTTACACAATAAAAAGTGAATTAATGTGAAACAAATCCATAAATAGTCCAATAAAAAACATGCCACATCCGAATATTATACTGTAAATGATAAAAAAAATTCAAATTACGATAACAGTAATTGTAATTGTGTTATACATAATATTATTATGATAATAATAAATAATAACTTTATTTGTGATTGAGATAAAATGCAATCAAATTTCCACCCAGGGAATATATAAAGAAGAAAATTCTTCCTCACTGTCTGGCCTTAGGTGAAAAAGATCTGGAAGTCATCGAAATCATCCCGGTTTGTTGCACACGGCTTCCTAATTGAGCCTGAAATCATCTTTTTTGATGCAAAACCTGTCTGGCAAAATTTAAGTCCCCATCTGCACCAAAATAATTAACCCCCCTTTATTGAAGTCAAATTAACACTCGCCCCCTGCAGATTTCTCCGCTGCTGCCTCTGAGCCCTGCTTATCTCCACAAGTAATAAACATTTCAGGTCCTCGAGCATCCTGTGCAGACGAGAGACAGAGTGAGGGGGGGTGAGGGGGGGGGGGGCGGTTAATAAAATAAATATAATCCGTGCTCTAAATTTCTTTGCAACACATCAACCTGGACGTTTGCACCAAGGACATTTAAGAGCTGCTCAGAAATTAAGGCTTTTCAAAGCCATCAAGGATTCTTTGGGCACTAAAGTTAAGAATGGCGATGTGATGAAAACTGGCATGAAGATAACAACAGGCACGATCGAGTGTAGATTTAAAAGTTTTTTTTTTTTTTTTTTAAAAGGCATCACCTTAAAGCAGTGAAGAGTGAAAACGGACAAAAGCCCAAACATGAGCACAAATTCGTGCGCACACACACACACACATACAAACAAGTGGAGTAAAGTGAAGAATTTTGCTTCTACACATGGCCTTGCAGATGAATGCCGTGCTGATTGTGTTTGCCGAGGAAAAGACGTGTTCCATCCATCGTTCCCCTCCTTTCCCCACTCGTACCCCTTCCAAACATCCGAAGTCTGAAAAGACCACATTATCCAGAGGATTCGTATCAATTTGCATATTCATTAGAATTAATTAAAATGCATTGCTGCATGTTTTTTTTTTTTATCATCTTTATTTTTTTCAATACTTGAGAGGTTGTAGAGACAAAGAGGAAAATGATCAGAATGTACGATTAGAGAAAGAGAGAGAGAGAGAGAGAGAGAAATAGAGAGAATGAGAGAAAGAAGTACGGTATCTCCAGTCGAGTCTAACGTCAGGGAAATGCCTTTTTATTCAAAATCAAGCCCGACTCTTCCTGATGAGTCCTATTCAGCCGCAGACAAACGGGCCTTTTTTTTCTGTAAGATGGGCGACTCTCTAATTTGGGTGAGTTCAGGTGCCTTTTCACTGGGAAACTTGAATTTTAAAAGGCCCGAGCCACACGACTGCTCCACAAAGCCTCCTGGCTGCTTTTGTGCACGAGCTCTGGAGTGAAGCAGTCAATCTCACACACATACACACTCGTATCATATACACACACATTCATTATCAGGAATAAAATAACAGTGCTGGTTGTTTTATTTTATTTATTTATTTAAATTGGCTTTAATTCAAACAAATGAATAACAAATATGCACAAATGAGTTCATCAGGTGTCAGGAGGTAGAGGTCAGGGTTGTACAGGTTAATCGCAGAGCCGCATGGCATTTTCTCAAGCTTCGGGAAAAAGGTTGGCGCCATCCTGAACCTCCTCAACCGCTATGTGCTATAAAACACCTGTTTTT
Source organism: Clarias laeviceps (assembly GCA_030014305.1). Taxonomy (NCBI): domain Eukaryota; kingdom Metazoa; phylum Chordata; class Actinopteri; order Siluriformes; family Clariidae; genus Clarias; species Clarias laeviceps. The sequence goes on from JAQMYJ010000021.1 coordinate 7,260,125, forward strand.
CTGGCATGTGCTTGGCTCCGTTCCTTTTAATTAACTTAATTATCCAATTTTATCATTATTAAAACTGTAATACAGAGATGATGCGACTTGGTTTAATGTAAAAGTGGAAAGCTTAAAAAAAACAGTATTTAATTAATTAATCAAGAACTTGATGAAGTGCCATTTAAGCTTTACACAGATGAACAGAGGATTTCAGAAAACACTACTAATAATAGGAGAAGAGTTCCAGGTAGAGAGAGAGAGAAAAAAAAACACCAGTTCAGTCTTTTAAATAGTATTTTAGTGAGGAATAGAAGAGAAGAGAAGCCTAGCTTTGCTCTCAGTGTTAGAGGAGTGTCAGAGAAAATGGGTATTTTTCAGTGTTCCACTTGTGACACCTCCTCGAGGCTTCAGCCTGTGAGCTAGAAATGTCCACCATCATTAAGGGCATATCAGTTATTCGCTGGGCCGTGCAGAGACCTTAAGAGGGGTGGGTGCTTAAAATGGATCAAGATGTTAAAACAGCAGTTACAATTTTAATGCAAAGGCTCTTAACCTGAGTCTTGGCCCTGACCTACACATAAACTTTTTTTTTTCTTCCGATTTTCTCCTTAATATAGGGAATTCTCCCCGCCACTAGGGGGCTCCCACATTAAGGCTACTACTACCACTCAGTCGGGAGGGCCGAAGACAATCACGTGTTTCCTCCGAACCACGTGATGCCAGCCGAGCGCATCTTTTCGAACTGCTCGCTCACGCATCGTTGGGGGCGGAGTAACACATTTTGAGGACAGCGCTATCCGCTCCTTCCACTTGCGTGAGCTCACAGATGCCCCTGATTGGCTGTAGAGCCGTGATTAATGTGGGAGCACTAAGTACCTCTCATCCCTCCCCTCTGAGAGAGCTCGGCCAATCAGCTCTCTCTAGACCTCCGGCTGTGAGAGGTTACAGCATCACCCGGGAATCAAACTCGCGATCTCTAGTAGTAAAAAACTTAGTACTGTACAAACTTCCAAGTTAAACACTGAAACATCATAAGATTATCAATCAATAGTTATAATAAAGTATTTTTTCCAAACCTGATAAGTTTTTTAATTCAGGCCCCAGTGAAGTGCAATCTTAATGCTTCAGTATACCAAGACATCATGGACAATGCGACGCAACAGTGCACAAAGCAAGAACTATAAAGACATGGTTTGATATTTGAGTTTGGTGTGGAAGAACTTGACCTAACACAGAGCCCTGATCTCAGCCCCATCAAGGACCTTTGGGATAAACTGGAACAGAGACTGTGAGCCAGACCTTCTCATCCAACATCAGTGCCTGACCTCAGAAATCCTTGAATTTCCACAGAAACATTCCAAAATCTTGTGGATGGCCTTCCGAGATGAGTGGAAACTGTTATATCTGCAAAAAAGGGAACCGACTCCATGTTGAAGTATTCGGATACAATGTTATTGCAGGTCTGGCCGAATACTTTTGTCCATATACTGTTAATGCTGTGGGTCATATAGATTATTCAACTAAAGAAAGCAGAACAAAAATACTCAATGACGAATCCAGTTGATCAATCAAAGGACCAAAAGTAATTCAACTTTTTTGTTTGTTTGTTTTTGTTTCTTGAACCATTAACACTTTGATAAACTTTGTCTAAAGTAGTGCAAGCCAGACTTTTTTTTTTTTTATTATTATTTTTCCATTCTCATCCACTCTTGAAATAATTCCTTCTGCAGATGTTTTTATTGCCTTTTAAAAGAAATTAATTTGAAATAAAATCCTTGAATCTGACAACACGAATTCCATCGTGATCTGCACTGTGTAAAAGAGCGCTTTCAGAGCCACGGGTTGCATATTAGTATCCGGTCCCGGTTGTCTAGTTTAGAATCAGATCTGCAACACATGCCAGCTGAAAGTGGTCCATCCAGACTTGTTTTTGGACACTTTTTTTGAAAGGAGGAAAACATTACTGTCGATGTTCAATCCGTAATGAAACTGCAAGGAGCTCCCTTAGCTACGCAGTCTAAATTTCAAAACACAAAAGGAACAATTTTATCTATACACACATGTGGTCGGTCCTTAAATTGTTTAATATAATACATAGATTTCTACATTTTTGTACGTTTATTACATCAGTTGATTTACTTGTGCTGTTGACGGTGTAGCCTGTAAGCACAGAATAAGGAAATGTAATTTGTAATTTCTGTGTTCATTTAAATGCACTTTGGTGCACAAATAAAACAACGTAAAATATGAAATTTCTGAATTATTATTATTATTATTATTATTATTATTATTATAAAAAAAGACTAGTCAACTTCATTTTATTTTATTGCCACATAACATTGCTGAGTCTAGACTAGAGTAACTGAAGTAACCCCAGATCATAACACTGTCTCCAGAGACACTTGTACAGTGGACACTATGCATGATGGGTGCATCGCTTCATGCTCTTCTCTTCTTACCCTGAGACGCCCATCGCACTGGAATAGACTCGATCTGGACTCATCAGATCACATGACCTTTTTCCAATGCTATAAAGTCTAATCTTTATGCTCAGTAGCAAATTTAAACCTTTCTTTCTGATTAATCTCACTAACAAGTGCTTTTCTTATAGACACAGAGCTGTTTAGTTTTTTTAACCATGCAACTTCAAGTGTTTAAGTGATCTCCATTCGTGATTGTTTTTCTTATGACGTTTCTTCCACAAAAATAATGGTTCAGCACTTTGCTTTGTTCTTTGCTTGATGCAACAAAATAATTTCATCCTTCTTAAAATTTTTTTTTCATTTTATTTTATTTTGAATTACTTTTATTCATCCCCTGATATAGGCTAAAACCTTAAATCAAAGTTTAGTGTGCAATCACATTGTGTTTGAACCGACCCATTATGGCTAATGATACTATAAATCATACAGCTGTAGAACATCTAATCAAAACCTGCCACATCAATGAACCAAATCTGTCATTTGGTAAATACATTTCGTGCGAAATCCTCCTTTCAACTGATCTCATCCTTTTTCTTTCCTGTACTCACAGAGTGAAAAAGGTAAGTGACAAGCACGGTTGGAGAAATTAGATGCACCCAAAGAACAGGTGTCATAAACACATCCTGTTTTCTTTAGTACTTACTCCAGCTGTGCACTACCAGATCTTCCTGATCTGTGTTCACACCTCATCCTTGTGATTACTCGGATTGTATCCCACTAGTCTCTTCACTGTTACTTTGTGGTTTGAAACACAAGACTTCAAAAAGAAAGAGAAAAGAAAAACTGTTATTTGATGTGTGGCCCATTCTTAACTTTCTTAACTATTCCACTTCAAGATGCTTTTAGAGAAATTGCTTTCTATCTTTGCTTGCTTTTCGATGATTATGGATTTGGTTTTCACTCACTAAGAACCATGTCATTATGGGTCTGATGATGTCGACCATGTCTGCCTTTTCTCTAACCATAATTTTTGGATAACTCCTAATAAAACAATAATAACAATAATAATAATAATAATATGACGGCAGAACCTCTGCATACGAATGCCGTCCCTTACAAATTGTTGCCTTAAGAATTGAAATTTTGCACAAAATTTGCATTGTCATACGAAGCCTTTTTCGGCTGACGAACAAATAAAACTAAACGAATACCAGCTAAGTTGTGGGGACGTTCCGGAGACTTTCAAAACTTCAGTGGAAAAAATCCGTGGAAAGCCAAGTGAAGCGACTTTACAAATTTTACTTTTTTTTTTTTGTGGGTTTTTTGCATTTTGTGCAAGATTTAGTAAAGGAATAGCACCATGAGTCCCAAGAAAGTTAGCAAAGATGGTAGCAAGAAGAAAATGGAGCATTAAGAAAGAGAAATAATTTCTCAAATTAATTATACATTAAGGTTAAGTGAGGTTTAATATTTTATTTATTTCATATTTACATGTCTTTTTGACATGTTTTGATTTGTTTTTATATGCAGAAAATATGATTATATTGCTGGAAATTGGGAATACTGGTAATATTTTTGGGTGGCTGGAACGGATTATTTGCATTTACATTATTTCTTATGGGAAAATTTGTATTGCAATACAAAATGTTAGGAGCTCGCCTCCGGAACGGATTAATTCGCATGATGAGGTTCTGCTGTAATTGTTGGTTATCTTTGTTCACATTTAATTTGCACTGAATTGCCAGATTTTTAACAAGGAGCAAGAGAACAAAAATAGTATCTGTGAAAGGAAAAGTTAATGCTACTAGTAAGAAACAAACTTTAGTACTCTATTGGATGTCTGATGGCTTGCACTGTCGCACCTTCATCTCAAGTCTGTGCTTGTGTGGATTTTGCATATTTTCCCTGTGCCTGGTGGGTTTCCTCTGGTTACTCTGGTTTCCTCCAACAGTCCGAAGACATGCACTGTAGGCTGATTGGTGTTTCCAAATTGCATGTAGTGTATGAATGGATGTGTGTTTTTTGAGCCTGTAGTTGGTGGTCCTTGGCGACACATGTTCCTTCCAGGAATGACCACTGGTGGACAGCCAAGCATCGGTCAATGATGGTTTAAGAATAGAACTAAACAGAAAGTATTGATTAATCTATAGGAGTAATCAATAATCTATATGGTTGCACATAGATACCACTTAAAAGATTTGCACTCACCAAAAACAGTTTATATCAGTAAATATATCCTTTCTATACCTATACTAATGATTTATATTTCTGCTAACTAGTGTCACAGCTTTTCCTTGCTGCTATAACTGCTGGTTTGCTCATTAAGGCTCTAAATCTGTATTCGGATTTCTGCAAAGCTGTTTTTTTTTTTTTTTGTATACATATCTATTGTTAAGTGCTATACAGATAAAATTTAATTTGCTTGAACCGAGCCAAACTTCCAGCAGTGGAGGCAAACTGAGAAGACATGCTGCGCGCAACTGAGATGAAGCAGTTAAAAATAAAAAATAAAAAGTATCAAGACAAATTTGGTTTACAGCTCTGCACTCTGGTACTTAAGATCATTTTTATAGCTCTCCAAAATAAAGTAGGACTGAAGGCTTCTCAGCGCGGGAGAATTAATACACTTGAGATGCTAGTGTACATCACAGACTTGTGCCATTCAATCTACAGCGATAAACATGTTGATCCAAATTGAGGTAAAAAAATGGGGCGAATAAAAATTCTGAAATGAGTGGGATTGCTTTTAAATCAGGCCTGGCACTCTGTAGACGGCAATAAGCGGCAGAGTGGAAAAATGCTTTTGATGTCTGATATGAGCAGATGCATCCGGGCTGGAGTATAGAATCGCCTCGTGCGATGTGATACTGACAGGCTGATTTACCCAAAAAAAAAAAGAAAGCAAAGAAAAACACACAATACTCCCACGAGCCCCATTACTAGAGGGAAAACGGATTCAATTAAACGATCCTAATTAGATTTCCTTCGACTCTTTTCTCATCCCTGCAACATCGTGACTATATTTCCGCCTCTGTATTGACTTTCAGACATACTAGGAGCTTGGAAAAAAAAAAAAAAAACTCCCTGTCTTTTCCCCGACACTGAGCAGCAAGTCTACCAAGGCGGCCAAAGAGCCGACCGCGCCACAAATGACTTTAAAATGGACTGAGCAGCCTGGGCTGAGTCTGCCTGAGCGTTGGGCACCAGCTGTGTCCTCATGTGGGTGCCAGCACTGCTGTGGTGGGAAGAGGCAAAGCTGCACATTCACAGGCTGCTTTTTGTTATCACTTGGGCCATACAGAGGTCAAAAAGTGTGCGTGCGGGCAGAAAAAGAGACAAACCCCTAGCACTAAGGTCGTTTTCTAAGCAACTGTGATGAGCTCAGCATAAACAGACAGATGATTCATATCTGCGGTCCAACAGGGAGGTCGGGTGGCGTTGCATGAATAATTGACTGGTGGAGAAAATGTCTCAGTGTTATGAATTTTGCCAGTGACCGTTTTCTTACAGCAGAAGCACCGCCGACTTGCAAGCCCTCATTACAACGAGCCCTTTGACACCGTGTTTATACTCAACACAGCGCAGCCGCATTCCAAGAAATCCTGCATCTGTCGGATAGGGGAAAGCCCGGAACTAAAAACGTAACTTTACCGCTCATTTCATACTATTTTTTTTTTTTTGCAGCTCAGTGCCAGGAGCCACCCCCAGGATGTCCTCTGCCAAAGAGGTCACACACATGGCTGACATTATTGCATTCTGACCAGCTCATCATCTCTCTCACTCTCTCTCTGACACGCACACGTGCTATTCAGACAGAAGCAAGATACAGTAGGGATCACAGACACACACACGGTTTAAATGACAGAATTATAAAGACCCCATAACAATCTGGCAAATCAAACTGGCACAGTGACCTCAAAAGCATCTGGACTAGTCATGCTTTCTGTATCATTAGCTCCAGCATCCATTCATGGGGTGAACCATCATACGGGACCCCTGGAGCAGATTGGGTTAAGGGCCTTGCTCAAGGTCCCAACACTGGCAGCTTGGGGTAATGGGGTAATTAAACCCTCAACCTTCCTCTCAGTAACCCAGAGCCTTAACTGTTTGACCCACCACTTCCACTATTTACTATATACTCTATATCACAATATTTAAATGTTTGTCTTTGTTCTTCTTTGTTTGTCTGCTATTGTTTATTGAATTATTGTCTATTGCCTTGATATTTAATTTTTTTTATTCATTTTAGATATCCATTCAGTGGGCACTTCATTATGCACACCTTGCTTGTATGGAGTTGGACCCCCTTTTGCTTTCAGAACCGCTTTAATTCTTCATGGTATAGATTCAAAAAGGTGCTGTAAACATTACTTAAAGATTTTGGTCCAGAGGACATGTTGTTGTTGCATATTTGTTGCCTGCACATCCATGATGCAAACCTCCTATTCCAGTGAACTCATGGTCATGTTCAAGGAACCAGTTTGAGATGATTTTAGCTTTGTACCATGATACGTTATCCTGAAGTCATAAAGAGATGGACATCGTCGGCAACAATACTCAGGTACGCTGTGGAATTTAAATAATGCTCACCTGGCAATAAGGGGCCCAAAGTTTGCCAATAAAATATCCTCATACCACTGCACTACCACTACCAGCCTGAACCGTTAATACAATGCAGGATGGATCCATGCTTTTAAGTTCTTTATGCCAAATTCTGACCCTAAATTCCGAATGTCAGAGCAGAAATCGTGACTCATCAGACCAGGCAACATTTTTTAAAATCTTTTGTCCAGTTGTGCTGAGCCCATGTGTATCCTCAGTCTCCTGTTCTTAGCAGAAAGAAGTAACATCTGGTGTGGTCTTCTGCATCTCTAGCCTGTCTGCTTCAAGGTTCGATGTGTTGTGTGTTCAGAGATCCTCTTCAGCATACTTCAGTGGTAACAAGATGTCATTTGAGTTACTGTTGCCTAAAATCAGTCTGGCCATTCTCCTCTGACCTCTGGCAACAAGACATTTTCACCCAGAGAACTGCCACTCACTGGATATTTTCTATTTCATACCATTCTCTGTAAACCCAAGAGTTGGTTGTGCCAGTAGATAAGCAGTTTCTGAAATACCCAGACCAACCTGTCTGGCACCACTTAAATCACCTTTCTTTCCCATTCTGATGCTCATTTTGAACTTGACCATCCCATCCCCCTTAACCTTTTTAAACTCTGTACTGTTTTAACCAGGAACTGAAACAGGCTAAACTGGGATTGTATGTCATGAACCTACAGAAGATATCCCATAAAAATAAAGTTAATAAAGTAGTAGGAAACTTAGTTGCCAAAATCATCTTTAAATAAACATAAAAGCTGTGATTGCATAAGTTCCCACTCGCCACAGCAGCCACATCATTCTGATAGAGAATGTGTGGCAAGACTTCGAAATTGCTATCCACTAATAGTCTCTATGACCAAGAAAAATAAGCAAATGTATCAGGATCCAGATGTGCAAAACTGATCAAGATGTCCTAGAGAACTTGCAGTTACAAAGTATGGGATGAATACCTGTGATTTCAGTATGGTAAAGTTATGTTTGAGGTCTCGACATTTTGAGGTGTAACTCTTGATCTGATGATTTTTGCTTATTTGTTTTCTTTGGTTTGTTTCAGGGCCATTTTCTTTCTTTTTTTACTTTGAACTCCAGCCTGCACAATTAGAAAATAACTAAAGCCTTTATTTATCCCTCCTTTTGGATTCTATTTCTGGCATGTTCTCATTATTGCCATGTTCCCGTTGCCACACTTCAACAATGAGTGTGTTGTAGTAAAAAAAAAAAAATACAGCCTGGGATGCCACAGAGACCACAGGGTACAGGGCCTGGCACACGGCGAGCCTGGGAAAAACCCCTGCGTACCAGCTTACTGGCTACGGCCACTAAAAGCATGCTGTTCACACACATAAACATACAAACACTCACAATGTCTGGCCTTAATAACCTCGTAGAGTCAAACAGGGATTGAGTGGTGGAATTCAAGTAGCTTTGGAACAAGGATGTGAGAGTGATGTGAACTTCGGTCTGAGAACCTGTAGGTGATTATCCTAATGTGAGTCAGAAAAGCTTTAAAAGAAGCCACTGTTTTTAAGCCACACACAGCTGAATACACACTTGGTAACAGTCAAGATCTCCAGGAAAGGGTCAGAAGCACAAAGACCGTGGATGAAAATGAGGAGATTAAGACAAAAATTGCCTATGATGATGGATATAAATAACCATCAGACCCAAGAGAAATAATCACTGGTGGTGTTATGCAATATCTCTATCTGAAGCTGTATTTGTTTAATGCTCTGAATATACAGTACAGTATGTATCAGTATTCTTCAATTTAAACCTCTTTTAAAGAAATTCTATCACTATGTGGCGGCATGTTGGCTTAGTGGTTCCTACTGTTGCCTCAAACTTCCAGGGTTACGGGTTCAAATCTTGCAGTGTGTTGTTTGTTCTCACCGAGCCTGGAGGGTTTCCTCCAGTTTGCATCATAGTTCAAAGATATATCGATCATCATTACTTTAAAACCAAACCATTAAACTCAGTATTGTGAGGGTTCCCTTTGTGCTGCCAGGGCAGCTCAGGCACCTCGGGCCATGGCTCAACAAGACCTCTGGGGGTATGTGTGGTGTTGGGCACCTGGATGTTAGCAACAGAGATCTTTTGGGCGCTCTGGGTTGCGGGATGGGGCCTATGTGGATCAGACTTGTTTGTCTGGGACAGTCCATGGGTGCTCGGCCGTACTGAGATCCGTGGAATTTGAAGACCAGATCAACAACCTTGAAATCTTTGCCAACAAGCTGTAATGCACTGGGTGTCCTAATACCTTTCTATTATAGCCAGCATTGACTTTTTCTACATTGTTTTTTCTGTGGGATCGGACCAGATTGAGCATAAATGAACTTTTTGTGGCCATGATCCTGTCACCAGTTTACCGGTATATAAATTATAATCAATGTTATTAAATTCTCCTGGCAGTGGTTGTGGCTGACTGGTGTTTCCAAACTGTTCTGTACATAGTGTGAGTGGGTGTGCACTTGTAGGCTAACTTCTGCTTACAGCAGTGCTCCTTGGCCAGAAGTCAAACCCCATCAGCAACGAATGCATGAATCAGCCATCATTCAGCAACGAATGCATGAATAAACACAGGCTGTCCCACAAGCTTCAATATCTAAATGGATGAAAGTGAAAACATCCTGCTCGCACGTTTTTATGTCCCATGGGATCCCAGTTCTAGTGCTCCAGTATCTCCAGTCTCAACCACATGCCCTGTTAACCTTCTGAGCATGCTTTTATTATTTTTTTTAAAGAGCTGTCTTGTGTATATAGTATTTGTACTGAACATTATTTGTTCATTCTGAATGATATTCATATTCAACGCCAGTCTGAAGACATGGCGAAAGAGAAGGAGAAAGCCCAATATACAGTTTACATGCTATAAGGAGGGCAGCTGTCATGTTTAACATGGTGTGAATAATCTGGCCTGGGATGACAGGGTTGGTCACACGGAGTTAATGCACACACACACACACACACACATCCCTGTGGGCTGTGACAGCTTGGGTAGCGCTCGAGACGAGTGTGCAGACGGCTTGGTTCCCAACACCCAAGGCTACCCAGTGCTCCACTATAACATATCACAAAGCATCAGTGCAATGAAATAAAACATATATTACATTATATACTGTGAGATCATTGCACAAAGGTTACAAACTGATTCATTAGGACAATAGCCCAAAGGCTTTAAGTGTGTACTCATGTTGAGTCTCTCAGCAAGCTTCAGTGCCATTTGTGCTCTTATTATTGAAATCCACCCTGAACTACTTCCACATCACTCCTTATAACTAACATGACCTTCGGTGGCATTCCAAGATTTATTTGATTTTTATTTGATTTTTTTTTTTATTAGTTTGTTTTAAAGGGGATCTATTATGAAATTATATTACTAGGGTCTCTAGTGTGCATGAACAAACAAAAAAAACATGAGAACATTATCCCTACTTTTGGTCCCTTTTCATTTTTATTATTTTTACTTTTTTGTATTGAAAAAAAACCAAATAGATTTTCACCCTATTGTGACCTCATATAAGAAGAGCCCCTCCCCCAAGCTTGCTGCCCAGCTCTGCTGTTTTCTGGCAGGGTGTGGCTAAGCAGTAGCTCATTAACATAGACCTTGAAATGGCTCATTTGCAGGAGGAGTAAAACAAATAAACATCTGTTTCATTCATGTCAGCATACAGGCAGTCCACAGGTTACTTGTCTTTAAGGAAAATTTGTAGATAAGTTGTAACAAGCACATATGCTTCATATCAAATGTTAGTCAAATGTTTGTCATAGTATGTGGAATATACAATGCCTGGACAAAAAAGTCACACATTATTTCAGTCACCTTTAGCTTTGATTATGGCACACAATGTTGTGTCCAGTTCATGTGTGAAAATGATTCCTCATGCTCTCAGAACCACTTTTTCACAATTTGAGTCCTTGAACATGCCTGTGCTGTCAGAGAAAAAAAAGCTGCATTGATGTGGTTCTCTGTCATTCAGTACATTTCAGCTCATCAGCCGACTTCATTTTATTGCATTAGTAAACTGAAGCAACCAGTGGGCACTATCCATGATGAATGCATCGCTTCATACTCTTTCCTTCTTACCCTGATGCAGCCATTGCACTAGAATAGGGTCAATCTGCACTCATCAGACCACATGACCCTTTTCCATTGCTCCAAAGTCGAATCTTTATGCACCCTATCAAATTGAAGCCTTTTTTTCTAATTAGCCTCACTATTTGTTAATATTATGGGGGAGTAGTGGCTCAAATGGTTAAGGCTGAAAATTTCTGATTGGAAGGTCAGGGATTCGAGCATCAGCACTGCCAAGTTGCCACTTTGTTGAGCCCTTGAGCAAAACCCTATCTGTGTCCTGGCAGGCCATGAGATCTGACCCCAGCTTCCTGACTAGGATATGCGAAAATTACAATTTCTCTTTGGGATTAATAACGTTATAATGATTATGATGATTATTATTATTATTGTTATTTATGGACACAAAGCTGTTTAGTTCCAATAATTTGACCCTTCAGAAATGCAGACGTTTTTGGCCAGTCAGTGTATTTCACCGTTCTATGCATATGGAGCAACACTTCCAAACAAATTTAATTTCCTATTTCCAATGTCGTTTCACCTCTTTCCGATCTGGTTATTATTTCCACTTCCTTTTCATTCATGAACACCTTCGTTTTCTTTGATGCATCACCAGCACTTGCATTAGATAATGTATACTTGTACAAGAGTGAAAGCGGCATTCTCCTTCCTCGAGCCAACGCACTATTGAATCCATGCAATGTTTTCATCTGCATCACAAAGCAGTGTGTGCATTTGCTATTACAAACCGTATGTATGGATTTTACTTTGGTTAACAGCATCCTACAAACCACAATGCTGTTTGACTACCTTGGCACAAATGGCCGAAGTCAATTTGTCTGCACGACTCTGTCATTAACTAATGTGTACACAAACACATCTTAATTTTTTTCCTGGCAAGAATAATACAAACAAAGGGCTTACCAACAAAGTAGCATCACACACTGCACATAATTCAACATTTAAGATTTAAGACGTTTCAGGTTGAGTGTTGCTTTAACTCCATGTTTGGTTTAAATTCGGCATCACTTTTAAGTGCTTTTGACTGAAAGAGTGTGCAAAATGCGTGGATATACTGTAAATGTACATATTTCTAAATAAATAAATAAATAAATAACACTGCCACGTTCACTTCACAAGTCTTTTACCATTCCATATGAAGACAGAACTAAGGAAAAGACCTCGTCTCGTGTTTGCTTATTTAATGTATGTTGGACATTTGCCTCAAAAAATAGGCATGTTTTATTCATTATACTGTCTTCATCACTATATAGCATTTCTTCTAAGATTTCCTCTGACTTAAACCTAGGATTCTCTAAGACCAATGCTGACCCAGCCCACACACCCCACAGCTGTCTCCAAAGGAACATATGAGCACTCCGGAGTCTAGAATAAGCCTATAATGAAGCCAGTTTTCTTTATACAGAATAAAAGCAGAGGTTAAAGCAGCTATCATGTTTGATTTTTTTTAGTCAATGCTAAGCTGAGCTACTTATATTACAGCCATGGCCAAAATTTTTGAGAATGGCACATATATATTAATTTTCACAAAGTCTCCTGCTTCAGTGTTTTTAAATGTTTCAGATGTTACTCTGAAGTATAATCACAACCATTCCATGAATGTCAAAGGTTTTTATTGACAATTACAGACAAGTTCAGAGTCAATATTTGCAGTGTTGACCCTTCTTTTTCAAGACCTCTCCAATTCGCCCTATCAATCAACTTCTGGGCCACATCCTGACTAATGGTAGCCCATTCTTGCATAATCAATGCTTGGAGTTTGTCAGAATTTGTGGGTTTTCGTTTGTCCACCTGCCTCTTGAGGATTGACCACAAGTTCTCAATGGGATTAAGATCTGGAGAGTTTCATGGACATAGAGCCTAAAATTTCAATGTTTTGTCCCCCAAGCCACTTAGTTATCACCTTTCCCCTATGTCACGGTGCTCCATCATACTGGAAAAGGCCTTGTTAGTCACCAAACAGTTCTTGGATGGTTGAGAGAAGTTGCTCTCGGAGGATGTTTTTGTACCATTCTTTATTCAGGTTTGTGTTCTTAGGTAAAATTGTGACTGAACTCACTCCCTTGGCTGAGAAGAACGTTCATCTTCATACATTTCAAGAAGGGCAGCAAAGAAGCCACTTCTCTCCCGGAAAAACATCAGGGACAGACTGATATTCTACAAAATGTAGAGGGATTGGACTGCTAAGAACTGCGGTAAAGTCATTTTCTCTGCTGAATCCCCATTCCAATTATTTGGGGCAACTGGAAAAAAAGCTTGGGGGGAAAAAAAGGGAGCGCTACCATCAGTCCTATGGTAAAGTTATATTTGTGTCATTCTCAAAACTTTTGTCCATGGCTGTACTATAATTTGATGTAAATGAAAATCCTAGCACTCTCTCAATGCATTTGGGCCGAATCATCCTGGAGCAGACCAGTCTCATTAGGATAGAAATGTTTCAGGATAAAAGTGATCATTAGTCACCTGTCTGTATATTTGGTAATAAGAGCAAAATGTGTAAGTAGAAAAGTTTTGAATTAGTGAGTGAATTTTTAGCTGGTGGACTGGCATTTCTAAAATACATCGCATTTTAAAGTGTGTTAATTGTGAGATAGTCGGAAGCTCAGACCCTCAGCCCATGGACCACAGAGTTTCTGGTATTTTTGCACAGGTTTCTGGCCACAGCCTTCAGGATCTTGAAGGTTGGGATCTCAGTGATGATCTGGTTTTCATCAGGAAAACAAACATGAAGGTACAATCAGCATTTTAGTTCTATGCACTAAAAAAAATTGGATATCCTCTCAAAATGATTGAAGACAACAGCTTAAAGCAGTTAGTGGTGTTTAAACAAGATAATTTTCTGTAGGCAGGCATCTGCCTTTTCATTCAAATTACCTCTTTTTGTTAAAGTAGATGGTTCTTTGCTGCATTTTTTTTTCTCAACAAAATGTACTAGGTACTCTTGAAGCTGCAAGATATTGGACTTGAGAGACAAGAGGTAAGAACTCTTCCTGTAGGAATACTGAAGTAGAGAAAGTGCCAGGTTTGATACTAGAACGTGACAAATTAGATGTAGCCCGGCTCGCACCCGAAAAAGGTGTGATGAAGAATGCATGCCTTAGTTGAAGAACCTGTTCCTCATCAGCACCCTTCATCACTATGCTGGATTTAACAAATGAAGGCTTGAGATGGAAAGAAGGAAAGAAGGAAGGAAGGAAAAGTGTAATACGAGATTAGTTTGTTATTCACCGAAGACCTAATTTATTTCTTGAGAAATCCGTTAAGAAGATTAGGAAGCTGGCTTTACCAGGCCTTCAATGAGAATGAACTGAAGATGGCTTCCAAAAGGAGCACATACTGTATAACCCCTTCCTTTAGTGTTTAGGTTTAGTGTACTGCATGTTTAAAATCATGCAAAACATACAGCGCTCAAACATGTACATTTCCTCCAAAAACAAGCACACTTTCTCTAGTTTTCTTCAAATTATGTCTGATGTCAGCGGGAGAAGTCTAGTTAAGCTCTGAAGTCTCTACATTACCTAATACCAAAATCCCTTTATTTATCAAAGCTGTTCTCTGATCTTGCACCTAATTTAATGAATGCGTCACTGTTTGGACTGCTGAGTGAGATTGATCATGCTGATAAGCTCAAGACCCATCAGAGCCAAGCCCAATTTTTCATCCTTATGAAAAGCATGACAGGACATCCGTACGCGCAAAAGGCTCCTTGATTGGAAACAGCTTGCGCATCCTGGTCCCAAATGCATGCTAATGTATTCTTCTGGTTATATTGATAATATGCTTAATGAAATTAATTGCAATCAGAGCTTGGCAAGGACGCAGGCGATTAAGGTCACCTATTGGAGCAAGCTCGACAAAACTGTTCTTATGCAAATGAGGCGCAAACTAAAATAAACTAGTTCATTTGGCCTCTTGACATTCCCAACTGGTAGCTTGGTAGAGAAGAGGAGGGTCATGTAAGTGTATGCAAATGAGATGCAAATAAGAGACGCGGACTGTTTTTCTAATGTCTGAAATACGGATGCACCAATCCCTTTTTATCTTTCATGTCGCAGGTCAGAGTATCACCTGATACCCAAAACCGACATCCTTTCACTATCCAAATGGACTCTACAAGTTTCTGTCGCTGTCTTCTGCAAAGACAGTTGGTGTCTCATGTCAAATTGGAAAACTTGTGTTGGTGGCACCAGTGGATAAGAATGCACTGGGCTGCTAAAGTACTGATTGAAAAGTTGTGAGTTCAAATCCCAGTTCCACCAAGCTGCCACTGTTGGACCATCAAGCGAGACCCTTAGCCTGCATCTGCTCAGTTGGATCCTGTTAAACTGTGCAGAGAATAAACCAAGCTTAGAATCTCGGAACTGGGAACATCCACACTATGATAACGTTCTTTCAAAATACCTATTCAAATAAATCACAATTTGTGACCTTACCAGAAAAAAATATTCAGAATTACAGAATTATAAAAACACCCTCTGGCCAAAATTGTATAAATGCATGTGAACGTCCTGTTCCGAGACCATAGGTATTATAATTCATTGATTCATCACATCTTCTATATCGCTTATTCTGTCCCTGGAAGTGCGAGTCCACAGTGCTAACCTCTACGCCAGCGTTCCGCAGGTAATATAAGTGATCAAAAAGATTCTAAATTACTGAAAAAATGTTGGAATGTGGATTTGTCCATACAGTAGCAAGAACACAAGAGTTTGGGCAAGGCCTGGTGCAAAGGTGGCGTTCCCTTTCATCAAAAAGGTTTTTAGATCAGGTCACATAACTTCGTTTACACCAACCTTCATAAAACCATGTCTTGTGCACAAGGGGTAGGGTCATGCTGGAACGTGCTGGCGTCAGGTCCTTAGGTCGGGTGAAGAA
Organism: Clarias laeviceps; assembly: GCA_030014305.1. NCBI lineage: Eukaryota > Metazoa > Chordata > Actinopteri > Siluriformes > Clariidae > Clarias > Clarias laeviceps. Next base: position 7,276,100 of record JAQMYJ010000021.1, read on the forward strand.
AAATTGCAGACACACAGAAACATTCTAGGACAACTGTCTACTCAGTTCAACTCATGGGTCTGATTTGCAAATGCAACGTGTGGATACTTGCACTTGGGTGTAACCTGTGCTTGTTAAAGGATTGATGCATGCATCACACGCTTTAACATGCGGATAGACAAACACCATGACAAAACTGACGTTAGCTCATTGTTGCTTACTTCTGATTGCTAACCAATTGATTTGATTCAGTTGAGGAGGAAAAACATTTCTGAGATCACTCCATACATGAGTCATAGATGACAACCAGTTTGTCCGATTTTCCTGTTATATAATTGAACTTTCAATCTCATAGCACACAGATTTATAGACTGTTGAGTCTGGTTCCTCTCAAGCTTTCTCAGGGCATTTTTTCCATGCCACCATCACCCCTGGCTTGCTCAACAGGGACAAACTCATTTACTCACTCACCCATCGTCTATACCAGTTAATCCTGTATGCAGGGTTGCAGGGGGCCTGGAGCCTTAGTTGGAATCTCAGGAGACTTCGGGTGTGAGTCGGGGGTACACCCTGGACAGGGTGCCAATCCATTGCAGGGCACACACACTCACTTACACACTACGGGCAATTTGGGAAGGCCAATTAGCCTAATCTTCATGTCTGTCTTTGGAAACCGGAGTACCCGGAGGAAACCCACCAAGCACGGGGAGAACATGCAAACTTCGTGCACACTGAGACGGGAATCAAACCTGGCCGGGAATCGAGCCCGGACCCTGTTTTTCCTATTTTTCTTTAAATTTGAAAAAAATGACCATTTGTTTTGACCATGGATTTATGTTGGATTAAACAGATTAAGTTATAACCAAGTACAAATACAGATACAAGTGTGGGATTCTACTAGGACTCTACAGGATGCAACACTATATGTTTGATTCTCCTTATTAACTGCCCAGTCAGGGTCATTTGGGTTTAAATCCGGTCACTAATGTGCATATATTTTGGGAAATGGAACCATGTAAAAGGTTGAAGAACTGTCCGAGCCACAGAGTCACACACTTTGCTGGCATTTCTACATCTAATCTTTTTTAGTATTTCCAGCATTTCTGTATTATTTGACAATAAAAATCATCTGAAAGAATGAGTATTTATTTATTTATTTCACAACAGCCTTTACGGAAAATAAAACAGTCATAGTTGCTTTTCATAAGGACATATATACAGTATATACACGACCGAACTAGTGATGAAGCTTCATGCCCGAAAGGCGAAGATCAGCGGTGTGCCAATTTACACTGTCCTCTGAGCAGCTGCTAGTGAAGCAGGGGGCAGACGTTAGCTCATCTATACAGGAACAGGTCACCTGGAGAGAGCGAGAGCGTGTGTGTGATAGAGCGAAAGCACTCGACCGGAGGGGAAGTGTGAGACGAAGCTCAGTCAGATCACAGGGTTTAAGCAGTGGACCAGAAGGACACTCGACTCCCTGCTTGAAAAGTCATACCAGTAACTCCGTCCAGGGAATTAGCACATTTCCACAGTCAAGAATTTAATAAGAGCTAAATGGCAAATTCATTTGTTTGCCATTAGCATGAGCTGCGTGAGGAATGCAAATCCATTAGAGCCGCACCGCCATATTGATCATCATTGGGAGGAATCCGACATCACTCAGAATGGATATGTTCGATCAAATGAATGGAGATCTATAGAACAAAGTTGGCTTGTGACATTACAGTATTATTATAATTTTTTTAATTATTATTCAGATTCACTATCTGTAGGCTCTAACAAGATGGAGGCAGAAAACTGGCTTATGTGAAGCATTTTATTTAAACAGTCTCCATTCAAATCTGATTATTTTTTTTTTTCAGAAACAACTCAATACATCAAATCTGTTTCACGGATGATTCATCAGTCAAACAGACGGCACCGTGTCTCTGTGCTTTCCATCAGTTCGACGAACAAAACAAAGCAGTAAAAAGTAGTCAGTAGTAACAATTCACTTAACGTCAGCATTCATAAGGCTACATAAGCCCTTCATGACAGTTGATGTAACACTGAACAAATGTTTACACAGGCTTCGCTCAACTGCTCCTTTCATATTTGATTTGAAAAGTGACAGATTTTTGACATCGCGGCCGTTTATAACAGCAACACTGATACTCATTAAACTGTTAGAACAGATGTATGAACAATTTTCTCAAGCATGTTACGTGAGTTTTATATTTCTGTTTATGAGACTTTTATTAATGCAAAGTAGATTTTCTCTAGTTTTATTTCATAGGAAAAACCTATACCAGCCTTAAAAACGTCATAACCAGATTAAACTTGTGTCACGTGACTATGACATAACACCTGAATGACAACAAAATTGATAACAGCCTTTTTTCCTAATCTGTCCTATGCAGTTCATATGTTATAATGCATAATTATAAAAATGCGTTATACTTTATAGCTATTGAATTCATTATCATTATAATCATTAAAAATAGCTATAAGTGATTTACAGAAAATGCCTAAGCTATAATTCGTTTTAGAGAAAAACTCAAGATGGGTCTTATGATGGCATACATAGGCCCTTAATTTCATAGGTATTAGTGTTATAATGTGTTATAAGCACTAGTTCTAATACATTTGTGTTATTATAATGCACCCACATCCAGGATTATAATATCATTATATGTAATTATATATAAAAGTGCATTACACAATAGCAATATCTATTACGCATTATGAATAGTTAACGTAGCCTTCACAATGCGTTACGATGCAAACACCAGAGAAACCAAGTACTTTTGTATATAGACCTGTTTAAATTTTTAAGAAATCATTCTCGAAAAAAAATATCAAATTTCAGTATGTCCACGACTAAACATAATACATAAAGTAAACTGGTGCATTATAACATGTCATAAACAATACATAACTGCATTCTGTTAACAAGTTAAAAATGCATGAAGAACATTCTGATAAACTGTAACACACACTATGGAAAAAAAACAGATTATTATAACAATGTTTATAAGGCAATATGGACGCATTATAACATGTTATGAATGTTTTTCATTATGCATATTGGCTTCATAGAAAGTGTTTATGCAGTTTAGGACCTGATGGAATAAACAATTATATTTATCTATTAGGGATTCATGATTTTGTTTTTATCAAGAAAATCACATTGGCATTAATTTTTAATTAATCACATATTGCGATATTTAACTATTAAATGTACCGTTTTGTATTCAAACGTATTTATTCGGGCTAACGACAAGTAACGGCAAAACCGATCTCATTAACAGCATGTTTGCCGATTATTAATTTATCAACTCTAAATTATTTGTTGTTGGTTATTGATGTGTATCTTGTCTATAATAAATTGAAGACCTTTTTTTTCCAATTAAATAATTGCACAGACACATATTGCGATTCCGTTTATTTATTTATTTATTTTTTATTTATGCAACTAATTATGTAGATTTGGATGTAGATGATCATGAACGGCTTATGTATTATAACCTAGGGTTAAATATTCAGCACATGCATGTTATAATACCTTTATAAGGCATTATGTTTTTTTTTTTAATACATACATATTTCCTCTATAGAAAGTGCTAATACACATTCTGTGTCATTTGTCACCTGTTGGAATGAGCTCTTACAAGCATTTATGTAGATTCAGACTCAAGTCGTGATAAAGGGCTTATGTCACCTTATGAATATTGAAGTTGAATGTTAATGCTACCTTTTTTATTCTTCCACGTCTCCTGCAGGCATTGCACTTATTATGGACTATAAAAAGCTGACGGTCATGTCAAAATATAACGGGACGGCTTTTTAGGAACGACTCTCGTAACCTAACAGTGAATTAATCTGGCTTAACACGGGCACTGCCATAAATAATGACGCCTGAATTCCCAACACGTCTTTAATGGATGGTAAATAGACTCTCACGTGCATTCTCCCTGAAGACCTGCATCATTCGCACACACGGACATGATTTTAGGCTTAACATGCACGCTTTGATGTCAGGTCAAAGGAAACACACCGCAATGACTTTGATAACTGCCTTAACACGGATCACCGTAGTACAGCGTCCCAGTTAAGGCAAGGATTTGCGTACACTAGACTAGAACAGGAAGTCACCAAACTGGCTGCAGTTTGACTCAGAACAGCATTTTGCTCCACATTACCCTCCGTGCTTACATATAAAGCGCTCACCGCTGCTCGGTGTGAGCGAGAAGGCTTTCCGGCGCCCTCTCACTCTCACTCTCGCAGCCTAAACATACCGAACGGAGCTCGGCTCTGATTGGCCACGTCTCACAGCGTAGCTGATCCCCCGGCAAATCAGCTCCGACCAAAATACGGCGAGTGAGTTTTATGAATGGGGGGAATAGAGTACGGCAGGCGTGTACGCGTGCACTCGGGTTTTACAGCACGCATGAATTCCGACACGGTTCTGGTGCATAACAGTCACGGAGCAAAAGATTGTGATTTGAAGGAAAAATAAAAAGAAAGGGGAGAAAAAAACAGGACTGCATTAAAAAAAAATCATAAATTAAAATAAGCAGAAATATAAAAGACTGACAAACAAAAATTCCAATGTAGGATAAGTGAAATAACTTCAAACACAGTGTAATCACCGAATCTGACGTGCTTGCATTTATAATGACAATTCCCTCAAATTCGATTAAGCAACATGATCTACATCAACTTTCCATGAAGCGAAAAGTGGGGAACTGGGTTAAGTGCGTCTCGTCTGCCTTTCGGTGTAGACACAGTGCCACCTATGTGCAGACAGACGCAATGGACCAGACGCTAAAAGAATTACATCACAGCTTCCCCGTCCATTCACCGCTGCGCCCGACCAGACAAAGAGCCGAGGAACATCATTCAGCTACGAGGCGAGATAAGGGGAGGCTGCACCCTACGCCAGTCATCCGGCTCCGTTCTAATTACGCCGTCTGCTCCCGTGCCCCGATTCACAATGAGACGCCTGGCACTCGGCGGCCTGCGCCCGAGACGCCGCCCGATGACACGGTGACACGCTCCAGCTGTCAGGGGACGTGGACACGAGAAGAAAAATGAATATGGAACATGCACGGGATTAAGGACGCTTTGCTTAAAACAGAGCTCGGGTTCACACTCGTTTAAGTGGAAACGCAGAGAAAAAATAACAATGTTGTGAAAAAACATTTTCCATTCCTGAATGTTTTTTTTTTTCTAAATGAGGCGATGGAAGCTTTTGAATGATATGTTTTCAGAATTCTCATTTCACATCTCGGTTTAAGGACATTCAATTACAATTTTCACTCAAACTCCTTTCATTTGGAGTGGCTGCCATCTAGTGGTCGGGGGGGGGAAATGGGCAGATTGGGAAATTTCACCAACTTATCATAGAAATTAATAAATGTTAAATACCGCCTCGGAAGGACTTGTGCCTTCTTTATAAATAAGTAAATAAATTAATAAATTTCACAATCTGATAACAGCATTAAACAAATGCCTGGAAAATATTTAACAAATATATATTTGGACTTTTTATACCAGTCATAATTTATTAAATCATAAGGATCAAGACTTCTGTAACTTAACCAGGAAAAAAAGTCATAATTACTCATAATTCCAAAAGGCTGTCATAATTATGAGCTAAACAGAATATAATTTTAAAGACGCTAAGTCACACTTATGTTACGCCATTAATCCTCCAACTGAGACGATCACAAAATGATGAACTCTCAATTATGACTAATTATGAAATAGTACATCAATTATGAAATGCTTGTAGTAATTCAATAATAATCAGGTAGCTGGAAGGTGTAATTTTCATAGAATTATGACTTCATATGTAATAATTATGATTTTGTATTTCAGAATGATGACTTGACATAGCAAGGTTATGACTTAGTACCTTATAATAAATTATTTATTTATGCAGCTTTCGCATATTAATATAATTTAATACAATTGTACTAAAATACAAGGGCTGTTTGAGTCAAACCGGGACTTCTGATCGTGCAGAATAACTGAACACAGTTATGAGAGGAATAACTATCTTTATTTCTCTATATACAATAATCTCCTGCTACACTAATGCACTTATCCCAGTGTTTCACTAGTGCCTGTACACCATCAAGGTAAAACGTTCTTTCAGTACTATAGAGCCAGGATCGGACTGCCTGCTTCACAACTGACACGCTGGCCTCCCGGGAACTCTTTTAATAGCCCAAACATGTGGAAATGGCCTTCTGTAATGTACACGTGGTGTCGGTGAAGGTAAATGTTAATGGGTTTTACGCCTTCATTCAACAGAAATGTCATCAAGTCCCAGTTTGACTTGAACGCCCAACATGCATAACTTCTATAAACCAATTTTTAACATTATTTATTTTTGTTCAACTTACATATTCTGCTTGAAAAGAAATTAATTTAAATATGTTAATACGTAATTTTTTTTCCCTCTTTTTCAGCTTACTTAAAATTAGACACAGTTCTTTTATACAAAATTTATACAAGGTTTTTGGTCATGTGACAGCTTCACTGAAAACTATCTGCGCATCACTATGGTTGGAACAGACGAGAGGGGAAATGAGGTCGCTGCTGAGGTTGTTACATAAACAACCAAATTTTAAATTGTATCTTTAGGTACTTTGAAGCCTTTTGTAGTAAAACTAATATACATTGTTTAATTTCTTTTTTATATAAAAGAAATGTGTGTGTGTGGGGGGGAATTCAATTAAATTAAATTTTATTTTATTTATATAGCGCTTTTAACAATGGTCATTGTCTCAAAGCAGCTTCACAAAAATGACATTTTTTTAGAAAAGAAAATATTTGGAAGTGTGTATGTGTGAGAAAAATGTGTCTAGATAATAATGAGATGAATGAATGATGAATGAAATGTCACTGATGAGACATTGATGACACCCAGCAGTGCTTCTGAGACGTTTATACAGCATAGCTCTTTCTGTAGCTATAGTGATTGGTTGATTTTCTTCTGTGTAATTCTATATGATGATCTGTTTATTGTATTAATTAGCCATAATAAATAAATATTAATAAAATCTCCCATAAAACCACATTTCGAAAGAGGAAGTGTATGGACTACAAACTTTGCATTCAAAACTTTATTAAAAACAGTTTGCAACAATGCACACACACACACACACACACACACACACACACACACAGCCATGCCACAAGTATAAAACTGCATTTGGGAAAAAAACAAAAAAATTTTTAAAGCAATTGTGGTACTGGAGAGAATTAAAATCGGACCCTGAATCATCTGCATTTTGCAATTGAGCTTATTTAAAACACTCCAGACTTTAAAAACAAGACACATTTTAGCCATTTGTAGTCATTTTCAGGTTTACAGAAACACTTCCATAGTCTTTATTTATTTATTATTTTTTAAAATTATTCTTATTATTATTTTACATCATATTTTTGATAGTAAAGTGCAGGGAAATCAGCTGCCAGTGCAATCATATGCAAGACGTACAGAAGATTTTTCCCTTCTTGAAGGCGGATGTAGCGACATGTGATCCACCACGCGCACACACAGACACACGCGCGCGCGCACACACACGTGTATGTAGGTACGTTAAAACGAGATCATTTTAAACATGGTGATAGGTGTCAAAGGTTTCCTTCATGTTTAATCAGTAATGAAACTGGCACAAAGATCTGGACTGGAGAAAGCCGCGCGCGGGTCCTGAGACGGGAACGTCACTTTGGTCATCATCTAAAATGACAGATTTTGGTGATGGGTAACTTTGACACTAAGGATGAAAAATCAGAACTTTAGGCTTAAATAAATTAATTGAGAAGGGCAAAAACTTTAAAGACAAAAATAAAATGTTAAAGGCGACACTTTCAGGGGTTGAGGGGTAAATCAGAGCTTCAACCCCAATTTAATCTGGAGGAACTTGGAGGAATCCGAACAGAACCAGAACTCCGTTAACAAGTAAGTATCATTAAAACTAAACTCAAGTGGATCTGAAAACTGAAAAGAACTGAAAGTAAACTCCGCCCCTAATTAAATCCTGTTAGGAAATTTGCTGGATCGCGAAGTAATATTCGAAGCTCGGCATTAACGTGTCTAACGGGGCGTCTATTCGAGATCTCCAAAGGACAATATACAGAAACGAATCAGAACAGAACAGTGAACTGGAGTGCAGGTGAATGACTTTATCCCAGCGGCCTGAAATAAAGTGACCGGATTCGTTTTCTCGAGTGTTGAACGAGTCACAGGTTTCGACATGAATTGTTCGTACTATGCAGTAGGTACAGCTTACGATAGAGAATAAGAGGAAATTGTCCCCTTACAACTAAAAAATATTATTAATAATAATAATAATAATCTGGAGTGGACAAGTCACAGGATTTTCCAAAAAGACACAATAAACATTACCTCATATTAACTTTTTCCTCCAAAACATTTTCCCTAAGTGTGTGTGCGCTCAAAGCCGATTTACAACAGGCGCATTATTACTAAGCGAATTAATTAACTTTTCATAAAGGGGGCAAACATGCTACATCAGGAACTCGATCGATCAGGAGGGAATAATAATATAATATCTACTAGAGCAGCGATTTAAAGCTACCGTTGATTTGATTAGTTTGATTTTTAAGCAATTCGATTCAAAAGCTGATTCCTGTCTGATTCGTCTTAACTGCTGTATTTGAAAGCCTGTTTAACGTGTTTTTTCTTTTTGTTCCTCCAGTCCAGTAGGGGGCGGCATTGCATCATGACACGATACTCTTGAAAAAAAATGGAAGATTTTCTGCAGAATCTGTAGCATATATTTTTTAAAGCATAAATTTTAGAGATTTTACTCATTAAAAAGTTGCCCGAAATAGTTCAGACTTGATTAATCGAATCGTTCAACTCGCAATTAATCGCTAGTAAATCAACTAATCGATGTAAATTGCACAGCTCATCATCCCTTCATACATTTATTTCCTTTAGTACGCATTAATGCGCTTAAATAGCTAACATGTTACTATTGTGCAGTAGCTACAAATTTTTTCACCCTAGTAAGTTACGATTATGAGCAACGAAAATGCAGCTTTTTTGAAGCTGGAGCTTCGACTTTAGAAGCGGGTGGAGTGATATATTCACGATTTCACCACTCGTTGGTTTGAGATGTTACCGTTGAAGAAAAGACAGTCATCTACACTGTACGTATTAAAAGACACCTGATGTGCAAAAGTCCCTGCTTGAAGCTTGTACACCCCCTTTCAGTGTATTTTATCTCGAAGCCTGAAGTCAATATTTCTATGGTAAATCTATCATGCCGTGGAATTCTCGAACACATAAGACTTTCCAGTACAGAGTCTACACTATAGTTGAGTAAGAGCAGAACCTTCTGAGATGACATCATCGCGTATTTAAAGACGATCCGCTTAGTCCTGATAGGATTCATACGAGACTGCCCTGAGAGAACCGGTGCTGTGGTAGTACACGTGATCTGCACGTCTGCGTAGCGATCCTTCCACGCAAAGAGACTGGAAGACGTTTGACCATGATGATGCAGGAAGATTAGACTCTTCCAATCAGGAGGCACGATTCATGTCCAGAATAAAGGACTATATAATAATAATAATAATAATAATAAATGGGTTGAAATCAGCAAAGCTCAGCAAACTTTGCATGTGATTCGTTCCTTTATGACCTGAAATAATTCGATAAGCTTCGCTCCGTGGTTTATTGTACACGTTTAAATGCACTAGCTTTGTTTGCTGATTAGAAAAGCAAGTATTAGCTACGTAAACGCACAACGATCGTGACTGCTTTCTTCCAAGCCGTAATCACAGTTAATGAAATGTCGTATTATATTTATTGTTATGTTAAACAATAAAAAGGAAAAGCTAGACTTTATCGGTTACCAAACTGATCGTGGGAATTTCTTGAAATTGTAGATGCAAAAAAAATAAACGTCGCACGCTAGAGTGACATCATGTTTAACGCGATGGTAGGTTTAAGACGTAAGGCAGCAAGAATTAGCTGTATATTTTCACCTTGATACAAATCAAGCCCTGAAATAAAAGAGGTTCTCCTCCCCTCCCCGGCGCAATTTTGATCTCGTATAGTTATATGGGATTCGTTCGTATTTGCCTGTAAACGCCAGACGAATCTGCTGAAGCAAACCAAGTTTGCGAGACAAAATTAAAACTACCTGGTTACCAGGTTTTAGTTTTTTTTTTGTTTTTTTTTTCTGTTGTGGCTCAACTGCAGACATCCAAGTCCAAGAAGTTTTCAACATCCACTACACACTAGGCACACATCACGCTTAAAGGGACAAACGTCCCCACCGAATTTACAGAATGAAAAAAAAGTATCAAAACTACCAGCGGGGGTGGGGGGACTGGCAATCCAAAAGTCCAACTGATCCAGCTTCGACCGGAGCATCTCATCACACAAGTCAACCCCTCTAATAAAAAAAAAAAAAGGGACACGTAAACCATCTCCTGTTCACCTTCAGGCTCAGACCATGAGCAGCTCGTCCAGAGGCAGCATGTCCAGGTCGCAAGAGTCGAACAGGTCGCTGATGCCCTGCTCCTCGTCCATGCCCAGCGGGTACTCGTCTCCCAGGAGCGCGGGAGAAAGAGTCACGAACGGTCCCAGGATGGATGACAGGGACGAGCTGAAGGGGGACAGGGGCGCCGTGTTGGTCTGCGTCACGCCGCTGTTTGACTGGGTCGACTCGGACGTTTCCGCGTCTTTGGTGTCTTCTGCGAAAAGACCAGGGTTCGAGGATCCACCTTAAGAATTTTCTTTTGTTTCCTGCACTTAACAGCATATCTATTACAGCAGATGTGGCTCACCTCTGGACATCCGGAGGAAGGCGGTGTCGTTCCCGTTGACGTCCACGCCGTTACGAAGAGGACTGCTGGGCTCGGTGGTGTCCGTGCAGAGGAACACGTCGATGGGGCCTTTAGAGCTGCTCAGATGCACCTGTAAACTCTACGCAAGAGAAACACAAGATGCGATCACGCATACATACGGTACATGTACATTGGGCGTTCAAGTCAAAGCGGGATTTTGGATGACATTTCTGGTAAAATGAAGGACATTTATGGAAGACTTCTGACACAGTACGGTGATGAGGCATATATCCATCATGGACCTCCAGGCTGCAGGTTCGACTCCTGTCTCTCCCTGTGCTTTGTGGGTTTCCTCCGCGTACTCCGGTTTCCTCCCACATGCAGATTAGACTAATTGGCGTTCCCAGATTGCCTGTAGTGTGTGAGTGTTTGTGTGTGTGTGTGTTACTGCCACATCCCTCGTACAGTCCTGACATTTCTACATGTTTCGGCCATTTAGGGAGTTCCTGGGAGGCCGGGGTTTTCAGACACAGCGTACTGAGAACTTTCTACCTAGATGGTATCCAAGCGCTAGTGAAACACTGGGATGCATTAGTGGAGCAGGGGATTATATAAGCAGTTTATTTGGATTCTGCACAATCAAAAGTCCCGGTTTGACCTGAATGCTGTGGCACTGATAATGGCAATGTTGTTTGTTTTTACCTCCTTTGGATCGGGAACCTCCAGCTTGGTTTCTGACGGCGCTTTCACAGCAATCACAGTCTGATCCTGCAAACTTTTGATTCGGCGGATGTCCTGGTAGGTGACATAGGCATACGTGAGAACAGATAAGGAAAACATGCAGGTGGTGGATTCTGCTGGATTTCATGGAAGTGCTGATACATTTTACTAAAACAGCACACACAACTTCCCATACAGAGGTAAACACGGACGCCCTGCGATCTGACACGTCAGCGTCGGTAAAGGATATTTCTGGTTGTGCATCTCTTCGGTCATCTGCTGCACGTTGCTGGTGCAGGCTTGAATGAGCTCGTCCAGTCGTCTCTCCTCGTCCCGCAGGGCCATCATCTCCCTGCTCAGGGTCTGCAGGTGGCCGAGCGGACACGGCGGCCCCGACTCCGAGGGTAGAGTCGAGCCCCTGCTCAAGCACACGGCAAACATGAGCTGTAGATGTCATCTGTTCCTTTTGTTACTTTATTCAACAAAAATGTGTCTAGTATTAACCAATCATACACTTACAGCCACTGGATGTTGTTCTTCGACTTCTTCTTGATGAGACGGACGCCCTCCAGCACGTTGGTGATGTCGTACAGGCGTCTCTTCTGGACGTTGAGCGCATCGGCGGCCTGGTTCAGATCCAACACGCCGTCCGAGGACTGAGCCAGCAGCTGGCAGAACTTCTTGGTCAGGAGGCCGAGGGACGTGTCATAGCGGGACTTCTCGGGCGGGGTTTTAGGAGCTGACGGAGAAGAGGGAACGACAGGGAACGTTAACGTTTAAACAGTCAAATGGTTATTAAGTGTGTGTAAATCCAGCACGCTCACAACAGGACTACTGACTTTTTCCATGTGACAAGTTGTGTATGTTATGTGTTAGATGTGGTAAGATGGTGCTGTTCCTATATTATCCTGCAGGTGGCGTGTTCTAAACTATTCGCGCAGCACAGGATAGTTTTGAATTGCAACAACAATGAGAAATTATTATCGAATTGGGATATTTACAAGATCGAATCGGCACATAGGTATCGTGATATCGTATCGTATCAGGTGATCCCATGTGATTCCCATCCCTACTACAGAGCCAATGATCTTTTAAAACTATATATTTTTAGCTAAATTAACAATTAACAGTCCATGAAACTCCCTCAGCTGTGTGTTGAGTCAAGCTCAACTTGGATTTCATATAATAAGCGTAACTCACTCATTAATCTCTTTCATCTGGCGACAGATTTTGATCTCTCTCTCTTTTGAAGGTTAAGATTCCCCAAGAAGGAAAGTAAAACTTGTGTATCTCAGTGCTCACACGTGGAAGCTGATCGGCTTCTTCCATTCACTGCTTCATTATGTCAAATTACATGACTTACTACAGAGTGGGTGAAAATGAACTAGACAATATTTAATGTCTTTAGAACGTGTAGTCTCTAAACAGACAACATTACACACATCTATCCGTTTTCATCCAAATGAGGATGGGTTCCCGCCCGGGTTTCTTTCTACTGCCGTCTCAGGGAGTTTTTCCTTGCTACTGGCGCCGTCATCCTCGGTTCGCTCATCAGGGACAGTTTCATCATTTTGATTCATACGCATTCACATTTCATGCAAACTTCCATGATTCTTTTGATTGTGTAAAGCTGCTTTGCGACAATGTCACCTGTTAAAAGCGCTATACAAATAAAATCGAAATTAAATAGGATTTCATATTTCCCGCGTCGTCAGTACAGGCATCGGCCGCGAGACAGAAGCAACATGCTTGACCGCTCAGGAGCGAGCTAAGATCGCAGCACGCTACAAAGTGTGGATTTACATTGTTCTTGTGCAGAGATCAGTGTAACCGATTCTGTATCAAATGCACGAGCTTGTGATTGGTGCACCAGAAACGCATTTCTTATGGTGTTACAATATCGTTAAAAAGCCTCCGATCAGCCTAGATCTCAATATCAACTCTGCAACTGAACGTAATATCAGATCAGGATCTTTATAAAAATCGAATCAGCACGTAGGTATCATGATAATATCGTATCAGACGGTTATGACTGGTGATTCCCGTCCCTACTAGATACCTTTAGGGCTCTTCATTCGGAGCGCCGCTCTGCGACCCCTGGGTGTCCGAGCTGGTTCGCTGTACTGGTGATCCGCGATGTCCAACTCCAGACGCCTTTTAGCCTGAACAGACAAACAGTTGCTGGTAAATTAAGACGAATAAGGGAACAAATCTTAGTCATAAAACTGCTATTTAACTCATTTAGCCCGATAAACACTTCAGTGATGATGTCAGTGACAAAACAATCAATAGACGGCTAAACAAAGTTTAGAAAGCCCCGAGTAGATTAAAGCAGAACACAATGTGAGATGCTGATAAGAGATCAGTTTTAGATCTTGCACTTTCATTGGTCCTAAGATTCCCGCTTTTCATACGGTATCAGATAATCTTAATAAAGCAGATATGGCTTGGGAACATGTTGCATCATGGGGTATGGCGGCCATCTTGGTAGCTATAGTAGTAAAACAGGAAGTTTATGTGAGACAAACGCGAATCAACTCTAAAATGGGCTGAAAACTTGAGAAACAGAACAGGATGCTACAGCAAAACAAAACACGCATCATCCAACATGGCGGGCTTTACTGTGTGATGACACGATCCCAAATCCCATAATGCACTGGGGTGTCGAATACTGTACCGAAAGCAACACAGTTCCAGATGTTACGCTGCAGATGTTTCCGTGGATAGACCACTGCCTGTGTAGTGATTCTTTAGAAATTAACACTGTGTGCCGATTCATCCACTCCATTTGTAAATGATCTATTACATGTATAATAGAGACGCAATAAGCCAATGACCAGAATTGGCTGTTTTTCAGCTTGATCAGTCATGACCGTTCACGTTGGACATGACTGATTCTGTACCGAGTGCACAAGCTTCTGATTGGTGCACCAGAAACGCATTTCTTATGGGGTTGCATTATCAAACATTGTGCACGTTAAAAGCCTCTAATTGGCCTTTTTCTAAAAACTCTGCGAGTCTCAAATCACATTAGGCTTGAAACACAAGCGTTAAAAAGTGCTCAACATGCGCTAAAAACTTTGGAGACATTTGAGGGGGTAAAACACTGCTTTTTTTTATATATATATATATATCCTACAGGTGGCAAAATTTAAACCAAATCTAAAAAAAACTCATTTATATCAGATCTTGATATTTATAAAAGTTCTGATACTTACAGAATCACAACATTAACTGAATCGGCACTTAGTTATCATATAATATATCGTATCGGGAGATCTCTGGTTATTCCCATCCATAATAATAATGTAATAAAATAATAACAACAATAATAATATAAATAATCTGGGATTGATATGTGAGAAAATAATTTCTATATAAAATTATGCATTTGCTTATTCTAACGTTATTCTTGAAAAAGCATGACGTCTTGTAGTAGTGATCATTTCCTTAAATTATCACGAATAATACTGTACCATTCAAAAGTTTGGACACACCTTCCAATTCCTTGGTCTTTACTGATTTTAATTTCTTTCTACACTGTTAAACAATGCTGAAGGCGTCCAAAATATGCAATATATACAAAGATGTATCTGCTACTTATGCTCTATAAAGTCTTAATAACGGCTCTAATCTGAGGTGCTGGTTCATCTTTGTGGATGGGTTTTGCAAATGCACTTGACAATACTGTTCTTGCAAAAACTGATCCAGAACAGCTGACCTCTGTGTCGTAAAATTAAACTCGGTTTTATTTATATGGCGCTTTTAACAGTCACCATTGTTGAAAACAGTTTGACAGAATCAAAGACAAAATTTGAGATGTGAGTTTAGAATGTGTGAGGACTATATATGTGTAAATCATAATTATGAGATTGTCCCTGATGAGCAAGCTAAAGGGGGTGGGGGGAAAACTCCCTGATCTGACGATAGAAAAAACCTTGACTGTTGTTTTTCACAACACAATTCTCAAGCTATTATGTTCCTCGCTAGACGAGTGGTGCTTTCACCACCGTGTCCCGGGTCAGATTCTGGGTAACCAGGGTTGGACCCAAGCGTGTTTCGGGTTGCATCAAGAACGCCATCTGGCAAAATACCTGTTCTGAATCCAACCTCTGGACATGGTGATCCAACCTGGAGATGCCTAAAGGGAAACGTCCTTGAATCTTTACCATCACAACCGCAAAATCTTGCATTTTTATTTTTAATCGTTGGCCTTAAAACAGCGTCATATTTACCACAGTCAGGCTTACAAACATAAAAGCTGTTAAACAGTCAAGCAAATCATGAGTCTTGCTTCAAACTGGAAGCCCCCATCCCCCATCTACACAAACCAAGGCCTATCCCCAAATGGCTTCCCTTCTGAGACAAAGTGCACCTCATACAGAGACACAAGACGCTGAATATTTATAGAGACACGCGAACAGGACACGTCTCTCATCTTTTAGTCGGTCTGTGATGTGATATGAACACGAGTTAGTGTTAACACCTATTGTGTGTTTGATCTGGACACCTCCTGTTTTCTTCTTACACACAAAAACACTCTTTCTCTCTCTCGCACACACACATACATACACAAATGCTCTACACATACACTAGGCCGTGAAATAAAGCTTACTCTAGTCTATAGAGAGCACTGAATTAAATGTTTGATGTCTAAGGATGAAACTGTGGCCTTGTTTGTGTAACAGAGTGTGTGTGAGAGTGTGGGTGTGTGTGTTGTAGCTACATGAAGTAGCAGCATTACTCAGGTTTAAATGGACTCTCTGACAAATCTTAGCAAATGCTGCAACTTAAAACACACACGGACATTTATATACTTTTATAAAAATGTGTTGTCGTGTGGTGTTGAGGTAGTTATTTGTGCGCGCGCGTGTGTGCGCGTGTGTGTACACCATTAGCCACGAAGCTAGCAACACTTTGCTAACTTTTCTTTCGGTTTTGAACCCAAACAACACTCTGTTTATTACATTTCAAGCTGAAAGAGGTCTCCAAGTCTGTATTTATATCATAATATTGTAATATTTTACACTTCAATAAGGTCGCACCGGTTAGGAATTTGAGTCTTAAAAGTTTTGTCGTGGGAAAAAAAAAGTTCACTTAGCTTCGTGTGAAATAACAACAACAATCGTGTGAATAGTGTTAATAGGGAGAAATCTCCAGGCCTGGATCAGGACATACAGGTCTGTGACGTAACTCGAACTCGAAGTAACATTTGTATCAGTGTAACACGTAAAAGATCAAAGTAAAGGAACAAAAAATATAGACAATATAGGCACGCGCCAAGGCTGGGTGATGGTATCGGGTTGTAAGGAGACAGACAGGCCCGTGGTGGTGGTGTTAGAACTGGGACACAAGGCCAAAGATATAGATATTCGGTCTTAAACTAAAACAAAAGATCAGGACCTGGGTCCGATCTCTTACTGATCGACGTGATGTCTGATATTTTTTTGGTTAGTTTTTTTTTTTTATTATTATTATTATTATTATCTAGGAAGTGCATTGCATTACATGCAAGCAGCTAATGTGTTTAGCTACACCTTATAACACCATGATTATTTACACTAATGTATCAATCAGTCAAACAAAAAACAATCCCCAAATTTAAAAACGGATGAGTTACCGGAGGTCGTCCCAAAGCAGGTCTCGAACCGGTGGTCTTCGCAGCTCCTTGGAGAGGAGTCGTCGTGTACAAGCTGCCTGATGAAGACACCCGGACGTGATTAGAAGGCTGTGATGGCGGTGTGATCATGTGGATCATGTGTGTACCGGGATAAACTACCGAGCCCGAAATCAAGCCCATATTCGGTTCAACACGCGAGGCTGTGTTGATAATCGCCGTGTCCGAGACCGAGCAGATCCCCTTTCTCATCTTCACAGGTCTGCCCTTTTTTTGTACCTCCCTCCTCTACTTCAATGCTGTTTTTATACAAAACGCACCAACGCACCCGCAAAATAATCTTAGATATCGGTAAAGGACAGTCCTAGGTGTTCATTTCGACCCAGATGTGCGAAGATCGGTGCCGAAAAAGCAGCAGATGGAAGCGAGAACGAAACGATCGAGCGAACTTCCCTCGGAGCCGCTTCGGAAAAAATGGCTCCAGGAAGCGGACAATGAATGAAGGGGGATGCGGTTTACGCGCGAAAAGGCGGCTCGCGCGAAACTCAGATTTCCCGGGAAAATTTTGAAATGAATTTGCATGTCGAAGCCCATTGGATGCCGCCGAGACGGCGCCGGGTGTGATTGGCTGAATGTTAAGTCTGGCTGAGCCAATGGAAATAAAGAAGGCGTAGACTTCAGTGCAGGACCCGGGTTACCACAGGACGATTGTGATTATATATTCAGCAAAAAAAGAAACGTCCTCTGACTTTCAACTGTTTTTACTTTCAGTAAACTTAATGTGTAAATATTTGTAT
>JAQMYJ010000021.1:7294136-7308333 GCA_030014305.1 Clarias laeviceps
TAATTGAACATGCATGGAAAACATTGTTTAAACCCTTTACAATGAAGATCTGTAAAGTTATTTGGATTTTTACAACAAAGTTATTTGGACATTTCTTTTTTTGCTGAGTATATATATATATATATATATATTCAGGAGGGAAACATTAATTAGTAAAGTTCCTTTTAATTCACCCCATGAACTCAATTATGAACACATCTGACAACTCTTGTAGTATATGTAAATGTAGTATATCATTTTTTTCATATAATAAAGATCAGTCTTTCTTGTTATTACATCAGAATATTTATGCATTAACAAAACACTATACTTTCAACATCAGTGATTGGTTGTTATGAACAATGCAGATCAGCGATTGGTAGATGGAAACAATGCTTGGTCAGTGATTGGTACCTAGTCACTAACATCTGCTTAAAATTCCTGAAAGACACCTACTGTAGGTGTCGATTCGATTAAAACTGATTGATTGATTCTATATCACTAATTTATAAATATCCAAATTCGATATTACAGCACGATTTTGAAATAATTAATTAAATGTAGCACGTTCCTTATAACATTAGTTTCATTACTTAAAAATCAAGCGTGACGTTTAAACACTACAAACTAACTTCAAATACAAGAGTTTAACTGAGCAGCACATATCTCTGACAAACTTAGCAAATAATTCACTCCTACAACATGTGATGCCAATGTGTAAATAGTCCAGAGTGCATCTGAAGGAATATAAAGAAACTAATGTTTTACCGCCTCAAATGCGGCATCTTGACAATGAGCACTGGTTCAGTGGCTGTGAGCTCGCGCGAGTGTGCGTCTCGTAATGCAGGCATGCACAGCTTTCATCGCACGCAATTTCTCCACTAATTAACGCACGTGGTGATTTGTGACTGGTGTGAACGTGTGTAATGGGTGGGTTTGAGACTAATTCAATGTAACGGCATAAAAATGTGTTTCTGTTGCGCCACTTGGAAGCCTCTGTGCTCAGTATAGAATCGGTCATATCTCAGGCTGATCGGCCCAGAATCGGTCATATCTCAGGCTGATCGGTCATATCTCAGGCTGATCGGCCCAAACAACTGATCGATCAACTGATTGGCACCCCTTTCAGGATGTACCCCACCTTGCACCCAAATTGTCCTGTAATAGGCTCCAGGCACCCGCAACCTCATACAGGATAAGAGGTATAGGAGATGAACTAATTATTGCTCCTCATTCTCACAGAGATCTCATAATCCACATATTCTTCTCTCATCTTGCTGTCATTCATGACAAGCTAACGTCTTGCAAAACTCACCAGCATACTATAGGTTTTGTTACATTGTCCTAACTAGGTAGTTAATTTTGTTCTGAGACTTCATCTTGAGAGACAGCAAAATGACACACAAATCCACAATCAGCTCCAGACCTTTTGTTCAAGCTCTTTTGCAGGAGGCGATGTCTTACGGAACAGCTGGACGGCATCTTATCCAGCATCTCATCTCCTCATATGGATCTGCATACAGACCCCCTTTGTGGTTGTCATGTTTGCATACTGTATATCCTCAAATGCCAGTGTATTAGGAACACATACCTTGAACTAACCCTCATCAGCAGATATGTGAGGTAAAGTAGGTATATAGAATTTCCCCATTCAGCACTGAACACACTTTATTTGGATGGTGGATCCATAATGATCAAAGTGCTGTGGTTTCTGAACACAGTATACGTTTGAAGACCACATTTCCTTTTTAAAGTAGCACGCCATACACACGCTACCCATTTCAGTGTGACTCATATGTAGAGAATAATTGACCACCTAATGGCTGCAAAAGTGCAGAAAATAATCATTTTTTAAAATATTAAATTCCCGGCTTTGTATATCACACAATTTAAGCTAAAATTCTCATATCTGATTGATAGTGTTTGATTAATTTTCTACAAAAGCAACTATTGGCAGTTATTGTTGTATATAACGTATGTTTCTATGGCACCAGCTCTTTCTTTAGGAGATGCTTAAAATAATTTATGGTTAGGTTTAGTGAATAAAATGTGTTGTTATTTTAACAAAACACTCTGCATTTTTATGAGTTCACAGAGATGTTTATTTAACCTTTATGAAAGGAGTCTCCAGTTCCAGCATTTCGCAACACTCAGTTTTTCAACACTTTCAGAACAAAGAAATGTTTTTTTTTTTTTTTTAATCTGATTTCAAAGCATCAAACTCAAGAGAAATAAAAGAAAGATGCAGAAAACATTGGTTGATGACAGGAACTAACTCGTTTTACTGATGTAATAAACGGTTAATAAGCATGCACTGTTATTAGTTAATAAATCAAACATTTTAATAATGGGCAAACTGCTGTTGTATAAAATGAATTAAAGCACTTAAGGCCATACTGTTATTGGAAAATAATCATCCTCAAGATGGGAACAGTAAATTTTCCTATAACTATAAGACCTTAAGTGATTACCTCCTCACATAGTGCTGTAGATACCTCTTAACAAAACATTCAGAAACAGGATGAAAACACATATATACACTTTACTCAGGATTTAAACAAACAGCTGTGAAAAAAGGTCTTAAACCAGCCTGAAATGTCAACACAAACGAATGATTTCGACTCGAAAGGCAAAGTTTTATCTGACTGTATGGAATCAGTGTAAACGTCTTAACAAATAAAGAACGATCATGTTAATCATCGTCGTCATCAAATTTAATCTTTTTCCCCTGGAAGGCTGTGATCTGAGACTGCTGCTCTTTCCTCTTCTTGCTGGCTTCCCATGATGGATGCAGGGCCTGCTGGAACGGCCTCCCTGCTTTCTTAACGTTCCTCTGCTCAAATGAAGGTTTGCCAGGTTTATCTCCTCCTGGACCTTTCTGCATTGAACCTTCTCTGGTCTGATTTTTAAACCCCTGCGACCTTTTATCCGTTCCAGAACCCTGACCTTTAACCCACGATGGTCTCTCGTCACGTTTCTGGTTCTGGAAACGTGGTAGCTTGAGAGCGGCGTGTTTTCCCTTCTGAGCGGAACTGCCGGATTTGGACAGAGTGGAGCAGAAGACTGACTGCATTTTGAACTGAGGAGCCTCCTCCTGTCGCGCCTTGTTCGGATCGTTCGTTTTCTCCTGTTTGGGCGCAGCGTCGCTTTTCTTCTTCTTCAGCTTGCTCACTTTGCCGAGGAAGAAGTCGTCGTCGTCGTCGCTCTGCTCGGAATAAGAAGACTGCTTGTGGAAACGTTCTTCGGTGCTGTCGTCGAAATACTCTTTCTCTCCGTCCGAATCGGACAAATCCGACTCTTCTTCTGCTTTTTTGTTCACTGGTTTCTTGGAGTCAGGTTTGGAGACTTGTCTCGGTGGAGGTGGGGCTGCTTCGTTGCTCTTGGATGGCAGACTCTGGACTGCTTTCACAGCTGGTTTGGGAGTAGATTTTGTATTTGCAGGAAGTCTAGCAGGTTTTTCCAGCTCTACTGATGTTGATTTCTCTTTTGCAGGAGGCAGCTTGGTGTTCTCTGGTGGCTGTGAAACAGTAGACGTTGGAATTACCTTTAAAGTTGAATGTGTCTCCTTTAACTGATCACCTTTATCATCATCATCGTCGTCATCATCACTATCGTTTTCGTCGTCATCTTCATTGCTATCCTCACTAGTCACATCCTCCTCCTTCTCCTCATCTTCAGCCTTCATCATCTCACTATCTTCCTTATTCTGCTCTCCAGCCTTTGCAGCCTTTAGCTTCTCTTCTTCGATGGCTTGTCTGACATCTTGGAGCTTCTTCACGAAGCGTGAGTGCGCTGTGATCCTTGCCGTCGCTCTCTCCATCGTGCTGGACTCCGGATCCTGGAACACTTTCTCCAGATCAGTGATCCCCTCGAGGGCTCTTATGGTAACCTGGTCAGGTAGAAGCGCCCTCAGGACCTGCACTTCTTTCTGCAGCCGTGCCACAACCTCCATGTTCCCTTTCAGCTCAGGCTCTTCGGCTTTTGCCTTCTTGAGGGCGGTGATCTGCTGGGTGAGATCGCGGATAATCAGCACCCGGAGCTTCTTCACCTCCTTCCTCATCCTCACCACCTCAGCTGGAGTGCTGTGTGTTTCTAAAGAGCTCTGGGAAGAAAGAAAAAATAATAATAAATTCCTAATTAGGATCAGCAAGATATAATTTAGTAACATGAAACAATTCTGAAATCTGGTTTGCTCAGATGGCATTGATTCATCAATCTTAAAATAGGAATTTATTTGTATTTAACATGTATGAAAGGAGTCTCCAGTGTTAGGACTTTGTAACAGCTAGAAGCAAAGCTGTTCTTTTACACTGCCTTACATAAGAACTCTTCCAAGACAATAAATACTAAACAACTAATAAATGATAAAATAGGTTAGAAAGCAAACCTCTTTTGTTGTGACTGGATCTTTATCCTGCTTCATTTGGTCCTTTAGTTTCTCTTCATCATCTGCTTTTTGGACCTTTTGAGAAGAATCATCATCATCATCGTCATAGTCAATATCACCGTCATTGTCGTTGTCCTCCCCTGAACCCTCATCATCATCATCATCACTGTCTAGCTTTAATTCTCTCTCCTGTTGGTCAGCATCACTAGATTTTTTCTTCTTCTCAGCTCTCTCAGCGCTTATCCTCTCCGATTTAAAGGCTTGTACAGCGGCTTTGATACTCCGAATTCTCTTGCTGAACTCGGGGTGCGTGGCGATGCGGGCTGTGGCTCGTTCTGAAAGGCTGGCGTCTTTCTTCTGGCACACTTTCTCAAAGCTGATGTCACTCTGCAGGGCAGTCTTGGTGACGCTGT
Organism: Clarias laeviceps; assembly: GCA_030014305.1. NCBI lineage: Eukaryota > Metazoa > Chordata > Actinopteri > Siluriformes > Clariidae > Clarias > Clarias laeviceps. The sequence continues at coordinate 7,298,916 of JAQMYJ010000021.1, forward strand.
CCGGTGTGAGCGCCTTCAGTACGTGGATCTCCTCGAGCAACCTCGCCGCTCTCCTCTGGTTCCTCTCCAGGTCGGCTTCGGTCCCTTTCTTCTTCTTCAGAGCGACCATCTGGCGGGTGATCTTGCGGATGATGAGCACCTTCACCCGCTTCACCTCGGCTCTCATCTTCACCACCTCGTTGCTGAGGTTTAGTGCTGCAGGCATCTTTCTTCTGTCCTTATGTAGATCACTGGAAGAAGTAGAGCAGAGCAAGAGAAAACGACAGAAATTGTCAGTAAAGGCTTATGTTATGCCTGAGCTGTAAATTTTGAAACTTTTAGTTCTGAAAGTTAAGTTGCACAACTTTAGTGTTTTTGTATAATTACGTTAATACCCCTGATCTCACCTACGCGGTTTGACTCACGGTGAGATGCGGTGTTAGGCACCGTAAGCTGCCGCGATTGCCCGCCGACGTTCCGCGAAATTCTACAAGGTCCGCAAGCTTCCACGAGGGCCGCCAAAAAAATGAAACGTTTAATTTTTCGTGCGGAAAGATGGAAATGTACTCACAGCGCCAAAACTCACGGTGAATCATGATGAACCGTACTTCCGGCCACCGCGCGAAACCGCGTAGGTGAGATAGGGGTATTAAGCTATTCCTTGTATTGTCAATAATGACGATGATTATTTTTGATAAAATGCTGTATGCATTTAAAAAATAAAAGTTGATTTTTCTAAAAAGAAAAACAATTAATCTTTTCTCTTATATATTTTACATTGCTGTTTAATTAGGCAAAAATACATTTTATCCGATTACTCAATTTACAATTTACTCAATTACTCAATTTAGATTACAATTTACTCAATTACAAAATTTTGGGTAGAATACTCAATTACTAAAATATTCGATAGCTACAGCCCTACTTGGACTTAAACAAATTTATCTTGCATGATAAAAGTGGGGAGGAATCATTAATTCAAGCAACATTTTGCTTAAAAAAACAAGGGTTATGGAGACTTTTGCAACACCCTGTATTTTGTTTACATGTATTCTCCTGACAATAACAGGTGGTATAGTTAAATGAGCTTATTGAATGTTATTCTATTAGATTATTCTTGTTTTTTGTTAAATTATTACTTTTGTAATGTTGACTTACATGGTAAAAAAAAATCTATCAAACGTTGGAACATGTAAACAGATAGTAATCCATGACATGGATTCGAAAAACCAAAAACAAATCTTTAAATCTATCATTCTGATCGTACTGCAACAAAACTAAAGAAATCTGCAAAAAAGGTCTCTGGGTTTAGATTGTTTACCAGCATGGCTGAAAGAAGGCATGTGTGGCAGCATGCTCTTTACAAGCTCATTTAGTATTTACTCCTAAGCACTGACGTAATATTTTATACATATAAACTATTTATTCGCTTATGACGTACGTAACACGTATTAAATAGTATTATTATCATTTACATACCTTTTAAAACTACTGAACAAGCTTTGCATTTACGCATGGAAGTCGTCGCTCAGGGTGCCGCCATGATCCTTCACGTAAGGTGGGCGTGGTCGGACGACGTCACGACGTCTGCGGACACGTTGGATAAAAGGGGCGTGGCCTTCTTCTCTCTGGATGGAGTTGTTTTTATTTATTGCTTTGTGGCTGCTTGAGTCGGAATGATGATGTGACGTATTTCAGTGTTAGGAAGACGTTATTGTGCTGCTACTCAACAGAACGGTTGAGGAGGGGAAAAAAAATAATACACGTGTATATAGTAGATGTGTTAAATATAAATATAAGTATATATATTTCTAGTCGATTAGGGAGGGGAGAATGAAGCGGCGCAATGCGGACTGCAGCAAACTCCGTCGCCCGTTAAAGCGGAGCCGTATCGCCGAGGGAATACACGGCAGGTACGCGGGGAGGAGGCGCACCTCAGCCCGGCTGCTTCAGCACCACCGCCGCGCCGAATATAGTCTTTTCTATTTTTTCCCCCTCTCAGTAGAAAATGTTCACTTACAAATAGTGTTTTTTTTCCCTGACAAGAATTATCAGGCTAAGCTAAGTCACTTGAGTTAATGTAATAACGGCCTAGAGTTAGCTTTAAGCTAAAACAGTCAGTTATTTAACGGTTAATGGAATTTTTAAATTTAAATTGGTGCTCGCGCGCAGTGCATGTAAGTGTAATGAAGCAGCGCGTGTGCATGGCAGCACATCTCCAGCTCATCAAGTTGCTCTGAGCCAGCATGGCATGGTAGATATGACTCCAGATCTACTGTACTTTCTTAGACTTTAAGATGTAGACTTTTCACACATTCATTAACGAGCCTCAGTCTCGCCTATAACACATGAGTGTTACAGTATGCTTTGACTTCCTGTAACCATCATGATTTCTCTGAGAACAGCCTTGAACAGCTGGTTTAGTTAATATGTGTAGTGAATAAAAGTGGGAAAAAGCAAAGCTCCCTCAAATAATCAAGTTCAAGCTCAAAGTTCAGCTGCCAGCTAATGAGCCTGCTGCATGTTTACTTCTCGTCTTATCTCATCATGATAACAACTACAGATTGTTCCTGGCCTTGCTGTGAATGTACAAACCAGTGCAAAAAAATTAAATAAAAATGAATACTAGAAATAATGTCCTTGCTATCTGATTCTGTGAACGGTCTTTCAACGTGACCAAATGTTTCTACCTCTTGTTTCGCAGTACCTTCCTGTACCTGAAGTTTCTCCTCGTGTGGGCTCTGGTGCTTCTAGCAGACTTTGTCCTGGAGTTTCGCTTTGAGTACTTATGGCCTTTCTGGCTCTTTATCAGGAGCGTGTATGACTCCTTCAGGTACCAGGGACTGGTGAGTATCAAAATATCACCAGCTACATCATACTAGGGTGAGACAAAAATAATCCGCGCTCCAGTTTCATTAAAACTTCTGTCCGCTGTCATCTTATCAGTATTGTCCGTCACTACTGTACGGGTGTGAACTGTTGCATCAGTTCATTTGTAACTGTGTTGCAAGCAAAAATGGATGCCTTAGTTGTAATTTGCATGAAAGAGGAGCGGCGTTAAGCAATCTGTTTTTTGTGTGTTTGTTTGTGTTCTGAGGGTGTACCCGGTGCCGAAGTAACTCACAAAAGAACATAAGCAGAAGCATTTGGATATCTTCAAACTAAATTTGGAACGATACTCTAAGGATGGTAAAAGTTTCTTAAGAATCATTACTGGTGACGAGACATGGATTCATCACTTGAGAGTAAACAGCAGAGTATCGAATGGAAACGTCCTCAATCACCGACTGAGAAAAGTCAAACATCAGCTGAAACATTTATGCTTTCAGTTTTCTTGGATTCTCAAGGGCCAGTATTGGAACATTATCAGGAAAAAGCTTTAACAGTCAACAGTGCTTGTTACAGTGAGATGCTTATTTAAGGACTAAAGCCTGAACTTCAGATTATAAGAAGATGACTGCTATCCGTGATCTTGCACAACAATCTGTGTCTGCACACTTCTGCTCACATTGTTAACACTGCAAAAACTTTGTTTTGAGGTGTTAAAGCATCCTCCCCATAGTCCTGATCTTGCTCCATCAGACAATTAGCTATTTGGTCCCCTGAAAGCAGCCCTACAAGGATGGACTTTCACTGCTGAAGTTCGCCACGAACGCACCACTGTCTTCACTTTTTAATCAAAAGTGAATCTTCATGCTTGTAGAGCGGCTTTCAGGGGCCCAAACAGGCGAAAGTCTGATAGAGCAAGATCAGCTCGCAGCTCAGCCTAAAACATTTTTTAATGATGGAATACACACGCATGTTGACAGTTGGACAAAGTATATTGAAAAGTAAGGAGATTATGTAAAAAACAACTTGGTGGACTTTTATAAAAGTTAATAAAAATAAATTCTACAGCCAGAGTGGGGGTGATTTGCGGCTCACCCTTGTATATCAGCGGCGCTTAACTGGTGAAGACACCATGACGCAACATTCCGTAAGCGAGCAATCGTCAACGCCAGGATGACATGTTTTTGAAAATGCTGTTTTTTCAGTCTCCGTTTGTCCTGAAATGTTGCGTTCATCTTATCCGACTCCAGAGTTCTTAAGCCAAACTCCTAACGCCAGAAAAATTACATCCGACACTAACATGTGCTAAGCATCACCTCTCAGAAAGCCTCATCATATCAACATTTTTAATTTGCATCTGTCATCCAAGACCTTGTATACGTCACATATAGAAATTATAAGAATAAGTGCGTTCATATAAAACTGAGCAGGAACAACTGTCAGAGCTGCTGTTATGGAAAACGAATCGGCACCCTCTGACCGGTCGCTGATGTGGTGTAATCGCTAATAATGCGCCGTCACGTTTTGTTGCCTTAACAGCTTTATAGTGTCATTAAGATGAATGCATTAAAGACCTCGTACTGCCTCCGGATCACTTAAGTGTAAAATTAAGTGGATTAGTCGCATAGTTATAAATAAATAAAAACATCACCTTTTAACTGATGTCTTGGTTAGAAATGAGGCCTAAATAATCAGCTTGAACCTCCCAGTGATTAATCATTGTCACATATTTAAAGCTAACACTGATAAATGGGAAAACAGTTGCATCAAGTTTGCAACATTTCCCTGTTTTTAATATCTGCATAACTATCACAGTGTGGGAAGTTAATTACATTTCTAATGGGAATTCTGTTTCTCACAGATTACACAACCAGAGTTTGTTTACAAATCTAAACACATTTTTTTAATGCTTCTAAAGGCATTCAGTCTCCTAAAGTGAACATATTGTTAACTTTTTTCTTTTATTACTTTTTGTCTTTCAGGCATTCTCTGTGTTCTTCGTTTGCGTTACGTTCACCTCAGACATCATATGCCTGCTGTTCATCCCTATGCAATGGCTTTTTTTTGCTGCCAGCACTTACGTTTGGGTGCAGTATGTATGGCACACAGGTATGTTTTGAAATATTATTATAACTTTTTTTAATTTTTATATTGTGTGTACAGCGACAAGTTATCCATTGATTTCCCATTCACTGAATGTTCATGGGAATGACTGCCACCTCAGCCAGGACTCAGAATTCCCAGTTTGACTTGAATGCCCCTAGTATAATAATTGAGGTTTTATTGATGATTACAGTTGATTATTACAGCAGGATATGTTGTAAACTATTGTTGAAATTGTTCAACATTCTCATCCCAAATGAATTGATTAAGTTTTTTTTTATTGGCCTTTCTTCATTTCTGTGGATATTTAAAAGCCTCTGCTTGAAATGGAAGCCATTTCACTAATTTTATTTTTATCCTACCTCCACCCTCTTCATTAAACATTTAGCACACATGCATATTTAACCTCACATAAAAAAAATACAAGACTTCCTCTGATAATTCTCTATTAACCAGAAATGAGGTGCTGAAGAGTATCTAAAAAGTCTAAAAATCTCCAGAAATAAATCTAAGAGGGTTGAGGAATTTAAATTATTCATCATTGTCACATATTTATCATTCAACACAATTTCTGCAAGAGTTTTGCTATATGTGTGTGTGCGCTGCTTGTTGCTGATATGAGAACTCTGTCTAAGATGGAAAGTGAAAATCTTTCCGTTGCTGTTCAGAATGTCTTCATCTAATGGTGTGTGGTTGTGTGTCCTTAGAGCGAGGTGTGTGTCTGCCCACGGTCTCTCTGTGGATCCTCTTCGTCTATATCGAAGCCGCCATCCGCTTCAAAGACCTGAAAAATTTTCACGTGGGCCTGTGTCGTCCTTTTGCCGCTCACTGGTATGTAGGGATGGGAATCACCAGGGGCCACCCGATACGATATTCTCATGATACTTGCACTTTATAAATATCCTGGTTGTAAATTCATCTATTTTTTTCCCCCATATTTTATTACAATTCTGAACACACTTTGACAATGATTCACTCCTCCCACAAAGGAAACTGAGCTGCCTGCCTGTGCGTGAATAGTTGAGAGTACACCCTCTTGGATTATAGAGGGCCTGCAACCACCTCAAGTACAAGATCATGTAAAAAAAAATCGATTTTGGAGTCACTGTGGCAATAAATGAATTGGCACAACAAAGAATCATGATATGTAACTGAATCAGTTTTCCCCATCTATACTGATAAGGCTTTTATTAGAATATACGAGATGTCTTGCGCGTATACATCAAAAACACAACATGCAGTCAGGTGGCAGGTTTTATTGTCCTTTATTTCCGCAGATAGATCACCTATACACTTGTATGTGCCATATTGTTATGATATGTGCTCCTTAGCACACTGGTAACAGACCTGTTAGTGCATATGTGTAGCTCTGGTTGCAGTGTTGCTGTATCATGATTGGTTATGATGTATGACCGGATATTTGTCACACATTTATTTATTTATTTATTTGTTTGTTTGTTTGTTTATTTTTTAAATGCATTTTCGTCTATTACAACTTTTTCTCCTTTCTCCTTACAGTACACTCAAACCATCTGGTTATCGTAGCTCCGTCCAAGCCTATTCATTCTATCTCCTCTTATATTTGTATGCTTGTGTTTAAGCATGTAAACGAGTCGGTGAGGAAAAATGCTGTTTGTTTTTTGATAGGCTCACTTTCAGGAGAAAAATAAAGATAAACATGAGTCAGAAGGGGTGATGAGGTGTGTGGTATTCATTAACAGCCATTTGCTTCCAGGAAATAAAAAAAAAGAAAACCGAATTTGAGGAAAAGTGGACAGGCATCACTTAACGTGTGTACAAAACACAGTACCCATAATGCATTGCATAAACTTTAAGGCATTACCTTCCCTTACGTTACATTGCTATCATCGTTGCCACTCCATTTAAAAAAAAAAAAATTTTTTTTAATTTTTTTTCCTAAGACACCTGGACACTATTTTGAAACACCTCAGTGTTGTTGCTGGACTGAAAGCTGTAAGAAAAAAGGCAATCAGAAACTTGAAGCAATAGACCTTGATTAACACACTCTGCCTAAAGTAAAACAAGATCTAACTGTAGCTAGACGGTCCAGAAGCACAATAGGTGTGTGTCCCAAAAAGGCTTGTAAGGTCCGAGTGTCCGAGGGGAAAAACCCTCACATCATTGCTGAGTCCCATACCAGCATCACTGATGTCAAAAGAGAGTTAGATTCAGGGTTGGAGGTGGAACAGCTATTGTAATGTGATTGATAAATGAGCTACCTTGTTTCTGGATCATTGCCTGTAACCGAATAACAAATGTGATGTTTTGTACCACTTATGGTACATCAGTTTGACTAAGGTGGCATCAAACCAAGGAGCTTTGTCCTCTGTGTTTTCTCCGCAGCATCGGCTATCCAGTGGTGACGCTGGGCTTCGGCTTTAAGAGCTACGTGAGCTATAAGATGCGCCTCCGGAAGCAGAAGGAGGTGCAGAAGGAGAATGAGTTCTACATGCAGCTCCTGCAGCAGGCCCTGCCTCTAGAACAGCAGATGCTACAGAGGCAGGAGAGAGAAGCAGAGGAAGGTAAGAAACACTTTATTTTATTATCTTTTTGTTTGTTTAACCTTTATCCAAAGACCCATCACTGTTATTTGGATAAAGAAGTATTAAAGAAGTTATCGTATCCTTTTTTTTTAAACTGTGACCATGAGGATGAATTGCAGAATGTCTGCTCTTTATTACAACATGCCCTTTTTCCCCCACAGTCCTCTAAGGATGAGGAAGTTGGACATAAAAAGACTATAAGCAATAAAACCTAAAACCAACATAATTAAAACATTAAGTTAAATCTTTAATAATGTTTTCCTTCCCCCCCCCTTTTTTTTTTTCTAGGTTCTTATTTTAGTCACCCCGTTCTGCCACATTTACTGCTGCTGGGTGTTTTAATGATGTCTGTATTGACCTGTTTGTGGCAAATTGTTATGCTAATGAGCACGGTGGACACACCGCATTTAAAATCTGCATCTCCTACGCTTAGAAGTAGAAATCTAACATCACACTGCTTTATTTTTATTTCTGATCTTATGAGATGGTGGCCAGAATCTTCACACTGTTCCTCTGTAATATATAGACTAATCACCCCTTCTTCTTCTTCTCCTCCTCCTCCCCCATCTAGGAGCGTCTAAGTCCATGTTGGATGCAGATCCGACGCATTTGGCTCAGAACGGCACCAAAAAGCTGCCTATCTCTTTCCCGGAGCTGGAGCAGCGGGCCAAGAAACAGCACCAGCACAGCATCGGAATCAACAACAACATCCTACACACCGTGGAGTCGAAGCTGCAGGACATTGAGTACATGGAGAACTATCTGAGCAGCAAGAGACTGAACAACGAGCTGAACGGCTGCACGGAGGACGTGGGTGGCACAGATGCAAGCACTGCCCCCTCTTCCTCCAGACATTACAAAAATTCCTCCCCACGCAGCCACAGCTCCACCAATGGCAGTGTGCCATCCTCATCCAATAGGAACGAGAGGAAGCAGAAGGGCTTAGGGAAGAATGCCCAGCGAGAGCTGATGGAGAACTGTATACCCAACAACCAGCTCAGTAAACCTGACGCCTTAGTGCGGTAAGAAGCCTCCTGATGTGCGGCTGTTTATTAAGTAACTCATTCAGTGTGTTTTTATTCATTAAATTTATTTTTCTGTGATGTGGTGTTTATTTAGCTTTGTGTCAGGGATCTCTAGTCTCACCGCTTTGTAGCAGAAGTACTAACTTTTAGATTTCTGTAGTTGATGTGGTATGAGAGGAATAAAACATTGTGTGGTGTGCTGTTATTAAAAAAATAATCAACTTTGTAGTGGTAACAGTAACTCCACTTCATGTCTGACTACATCGCACCAACCCAGCGGAGATCATTTAGCTGTATTTAGTCTTAAGTGCTGTACTTGGTGTGTATATATAAAGAAAAATGCTACTGTATACTATATTATGTTGCCATTACCATTGCGTTGATGGGCTTACAAAATTGGATTATAGCAAACGTACATTCATTCTTCTTCAGTAACTGTTTAGGGGTCAGAGTAGATCCAGAGCTGGAACGTTGGACACAAGACATGTGGGGTTCCAGTCCAAGACAGTGCTTTATGTACTGTACATATTCATGCACACCTAGGGGCAATTAGGGTCACCGGTTCACCTACTGTATACACCTTTTCCACCAAGCCGGTTCAGGAACTAGTTCTTTGTTTTCAGACAGCCAAAGCACCAGCCCGCACACAGATAAAACTTGCGTCAGAGGCTGGGGGCGGGATTATCACCACCAACTAAGTTGGTGACCGCCATCTTACAGAAATGGACTCAATATGCAACAGGTAGCTTAAATGCTCTCCAGGAGAACTTGCAAAGCCATGTTGAAGTTCACCACTGTTGTTGTTTTTTTTTTTTGCCCCTAGCATTGCTGGGAAAGTAGAGCATATGAGGACTTGTATGCTAGGCTGGACAGTAAGGAGGGAGAGGTGGATCTGTACAGGTTGGCGAAGCAGAGAGA
>JAQMYJ010000021.1:7322512-7332576 GCA_030014305.1 Clarias laeviceps
TATATATATATATATATATATATATATATACAGTATATATACATACAGTATATATAGATACAGTATATACAGTGTGTATATAAAGGGTCTGTCTACATGCCACCAGGCACATTGGATACTCAAGGGTACAACAGTAGCAGCCTGGCTTGAACCGAGGACCTCCTGATCAGCAGTCCACCAGCACACTCACACTCTAGGCATTATTATTTATGAAGTTTCTTTATTTTCAGAGTGTAATATTCCTCCTGCAATTTCAACACTTTCATCTGCATTTTTATTTTCTCCCGTTTTAGTTGATCCAGCGTTAATTCCTCATCGCTGGGACTGTGGGGTCTTGTCCATGAATCTTCCACTGGGACAATGGGAGTGATGATGGGCTCAAGAAACTTCCTGTGGGGGAAAAAAAAATGCAGTGCCTTAAAAAAAAAAAAAAAAAAAAAAAATCTGCAATGGAAATTTGAAATGTGTAGGATTAGGAAATGATCCCACCGGTCCTCTATCTTCATGACTTGGAGGAGTGGGGTATCATGGCTGGGTACAGGCGAGACTGGAACATTACATAGCCCCAAATACTGCTGCACACACACTGCCAGGGCACTTAGAGATTTGGGTGGAGGGCCGCCTTCTGCACGGTAATGGAACAAGAAAAAAAATGCAGTAATCAATATTGCAATTAGCAAATTGAACTGGACACTTTTACACAATTTAACAGTGCACACACCTGATTCTTGGGATTCTCTGTATGCTGTAATCTCACCCCTGCACTTCATTAACACTGCGTACCAGCGCTTCTCACACTCCTCAGGAGTACGGGTGGCAAACCGAAAGGCGGCACTGATGTTTTCAGAAATAGCCGTCCATGCATTCTTCTTATCTTTAGAGGTATAAGTGGGAGCTTTCCCTTTAATAATATCTCTCCGCTTCACCACCTCCTCCGCCAGCAGCACGCTCTCATCCTCCCTCCAGTTCGGCTTCCTTTTAGAACTCATTCTTATCAGATTAACACAGCTCTGTTACTCCGTCTCAGAGTCACTCCTATGAATCGCACTGGAAGCTCATTTGAAGCTAAAATTATTCCTAGCTCAGAGCAGGAGATAAAAGTTATTTACGAAGCCTCCTATTCTTACTTTCAGCGAGGAGTAGGATCGCTCCTAAGAATGCGTGTGACGTCACTGTTCGCGACACCAAGAGCCGCAAAGCAGGCGGCGCGTTACACTGGGTCTTGTAGTTTTCAACGGTTTTTGTAGGTTTTAAACGGCGGATAAACGAAGCGCCGGTTGTGTGAAAGCTTTAAGCGCACGGACACAAGTTTTATTTTTGTTGTGTGAATTCTGCACATCTGACAAAAGCATATATAAAGCAATTATAAACATGACGTTCACACAAGATTACAGCGGAAAGGAAAACACGGGCACAACGTGAAGAAGACGCGTGACTCGGTGCGTGACGTCATTATGATCAGACTGCACCAGTCACAAAAGCCCCTATAACAGAGCTATACACACACATACAGAGTCAGCAAAAATAACAGAAATGTACACACACTTCAGGAAAAGACAAACTTGTATAAATATTTTAACACTAAATATATTTCTATACGTTATATATTAATATATAACATATAGAATTATATATATATATACATAATATTGTGATAATATGACAATATTATTAATATTATATTAATATGAAGCATTAAGTGTGTATAATGTGTTAAAAGTATAAAGTGTTTTTTGGGCTGACTGTGTATAAAGTATAGTATATTACCGAAAGTATTCGCTCTCCTGCCTTCACATGAATATGAACCTGAGTAACATCCTCATCCTATTCTAAATCCACAGGGTTTAATATGATGTTGGTCCACCATTTGCAGCTATAACAAGAAGGCTTTCCACAAGGGTTAGGAGTGTGTTTATGGGTATTTTTGACCATGCTTTTAGAAGCGCATTTGTGAGGTCAGGCACTGATGTTGGACGAGAAGGCCTGGGTCACCACCTCTGCTATAATTCAATTATATTATTATAAGTTTGATTTATCATCCAAAACTGTCGACTGTGACAAACCCAAATCATTACTGTGTCAGATCTGTATCTTTCCTGTTACTAAAAAAACACAGAGTAGCAGTCAAGCTGTGTGGTCAAAAAAAAGACAGCATATGAAATGTTCACGATCTGCCACAAATAGTATTCCTAACGTATCTTAGGAGTGATTTCCTATGCTTAGACGCTTAGTAAATACATTCCCTGATCTTTGCAGATGTTTGTCTTCATCATGCTCTATTATAAGACTAAGCTTTGTGATATGGCTGTAGGGTTAATAACAAACAATTCAAGGTGATAGCATATTTTCCAGGAATGTTGTTTAGCTTTCTTTAAATGCTTTTGAAGAACTTTACCAGTTCTGTCTGCTTCATATATAACCCTAAACCATGCAACACCTTTTTTGTTTTGTTTTGTTTTTTATACAATAAACTCTGGTTTATAGATTTTTACCTCATTCCATTTTCCTAGAGCTTCCAGAGAACTGGACAGACACAAGGGAGACTCTTGTGGATGGCATGACCTTTAACGTTAGGTACATGGGAATGACGCTTGTTGACCAGCCCAAAGGTGAAGATGTGTCAGCTGCTGCCATCAGAAGGATCGCTGCAACGGTGCGCATCTTCACATCCATACTACCTGATATTTGCTTACCTAGTCGTTTCCTTTCATCACGAATCTGTCATTAGATGATCTTCACTGTGTAATCTGACATGTTCCAGCACAGGCTGGTATAGAAACTGGTCAAGTTAATTTTATTGAGATAATTTGGTATGATGTCCCAAGTAATCTTTCTTGAATGCATGTTTGTACTAATCCTCCTTTTTGGATGTCATTCGGTTCATTTCTAGGCTAAAGCTGGTGGCAAGAAGCTCCTTAAAGTTTCGCTTACAGTCTGTCCTCAGGAAATGCTCATTTACGACCGTATATCCAATCAGCTACTAGAGTGCATCTCTATATACAGGTGAATGTCTCTGATTCTCTATCCACAGCACAGTAGACTTAATAAGGAATACAGAAATGAAAAGAAAATGGACTGAGCTTAAACTGCTTTATTAATTATTAAATTTGTAAAAAAAAAAATGTAATCGAAAGAAAAATGATGAGGCTGGAAAATATGGGAAAAATTTATAAAAGTGATATTTTTGATATCATCATTATGAAGCAGACACCAAAACACACCAATCATCGTCAAAGAAGTCTCACAGCGACTATTCCCGCTTGCATACACAATGCATAAAGAACCATAATACCTGTAATTGCTCTTATACAGGCTACACTTGTACCGCAACATACATCTATTTAGTATTTAGTATTAATGACCTTTTCATCACTTCCCTCCAGAATGTCGTATTGCACTGTGGACAAAACGCACAACAAAGTGTTTGCCTACATCGCTCAGAACCAGCAAAATGAGACGCTGGAATGCCACGCGTTCCTCTGTGCCAAGAAGAAAGTGGTGAGTGTCTTTTTATACAATTGTGTTTTTTTTTTTTTTGTTCTTTCTGTTCTTTTTTAAACCAATACATCACCTCAGACACCACCTCAGTGAGAGACAAGATCGTAATGTAGAGAATGAAAATGGGAAATATGCAGGATTCTCTTTTAACAAGTAATAGTTGCAGCTTTGTTGGCCTTGTTTGATTATTATTATTTTTTTTTTTACTTCATTGCATAAGTAGACTGTAAACAAAAAGAACAACCTCAGTGCAAATTTTGCATAATAAATCAAATAACAAAACAGGAAAAGTCAGCCAGAACACCTTAAAAACTGTTTTACCTTGCATTTTTATTTCCTTGGGGCATAAGAACAATCCAATACAACAATTATTACAATCAAACAGATGTTTTTGTTAATTTTCTTGTTTGTTTATTTGCTTTTTTTTTTTTAAAGACCGCTTATAGACCTCTTCCAAATGGTTGAGATGTTACTTCATGGTCAAACTATGAAAACCCTCACATATACCAAAGAAAACATCACAAATGTTTTCAGGCATTAGATTGTCTTTATTATCTTGTCTTATGTTATGCTTGGAATCAATTGACATGGCATACTCTGTAAAGACACAGAAACCTCAAGGTGAATTTTTTTAGCATAGCAAACCTCAAATGAGTGGTAGAGAGAGCTCAAAATGTGCTCTACCAAAAGGTTGAGCAGAACTTTAAAGGGTTAACCAATTTAAATCAGGTGATGAGTGTAAATTCACAATAAACTCTGCTATTTTTATGTTGTTGAAAAAAAATGTAATGAACACATAATTCATTCATTTGAAAGCTTGTAGCATTTTCTATTTTTGTAACAGTCTCAGGTTAAAAAAAATTTCTCAGTCAGTCAGTGTTGTAATAATGCAAATGATGATGTGATCTACTGTGACTAAAATTATTTGTTTGTTTGTTTGTTTGGTTTTTTGTTTGTTTTGTTTGTTTTGTTTGTTTGTAATATTTTTTCTTTTCTAAGGCTCAGGCTGTGACACTTACTGTTGCTCAAGCCTTCAACCTGGCCTTCGAGTCCTGGAAGCTCGACCATGAAGGTTAAGCCATGCTTCATTACTAAGAGATAAACTGTCCACACTAAGTCATTTTAAGTTCTGAAAGCGTCTTGGATCAACTCTCTTTTCCTCATCATTTGCAGAGAAAGAAGAGAAGTCTGGCTTGGTGTTAGAGACAAGTAATAATACTCAACCTGATGTATCAGTCTCTCTGCTCAGCCTGAATAGAACTGGTACTGAACACACACTACTTATAATTTAGCTATTTACCTCATAATTTTCTTTTTATATACTGCATATACTGTACAGGGAAAGTCTGAAGACTATCTCAGGAGACTTTGGGCACAAACTGGGGTAACACCCTAGAGAGGGTACCAGTCCATCTCTGGGTACTCACACACACTCACACTCACGCAAATTAGCATAATTGTTTCCAAATTGCTTGTAGTGTGTGAATGTTGACCGGACGTCCTACCATGGTCGTACAAAATGGGAATAAATACAATGGTCATCAGTGGCCTCCACGGTCCGTAGTTGGACTTCAGAGGTTCCTAGATGGACGGATGGACGGATGGACGGATGGATGGAATGAGCCTAATATGCATGACAGTAGGAAGAAACCGGAGTACCTGGAGGAAACAGCAATCGCATGGAGAAACTTTTATTTTTTTTATGGAAAGTCCATAGAAGTCCACAGTTTTCTTAAGATCTGTATTGCTCTTTATCTGATCTAGACAATTTCTAATGAACTGATAGACAGATAGAGTACTTTATTACTTCCAAAGGGATATTGGAAAATAGAAGTTTGTCGGAGATTCTGCTATTCTTTATTACGCTGAAATATTTTATAAGAAATGCATTTTTCCATCATCAAGCTTACAAAGTGAATTTAAAAGATTTAATTTAGGACACAAAGTGCATGCCCTTTGTGTGAGGAATTATGCTTTGTTACTCTAAGATCTACTTTCTTTAGATGCAGTTAAAGAGAACCTGTTGGACTTTGAGGATTGCCCCAAGGTTCAGGTAGAAAACAGTGAAAATCTGGAGAACCATCTGGAGATGCCAAAAAAACCTGAAAACAACATCATCTGGGTAAGAACATCCCACTGTACCTACTGTGCATACACTCATTACTTTGCACCTATAAAATGGCTGCATCTAAATTTCTTTCACTTTCTACAGGAGGTAAATGATGGTCTGGATGAAGCCTTTTCAAGGTGAGACACATCTCCTGCCTCATAAACTCCTGTTTCAGTCTCTTGTGTGCTTCTATTATGCAGACTAAAAGGACACGTCCTGGAACAGGGAACAGAATAAAAAAATGATTACACTCATATACTCCCACTTACTGTATCACACTGGCTTCTAACTTTGCTGTTTCAGTTATTCACCTCATAGAGTGGGATAAAGCTTAGCAAAAGCTTACTGGAGAGAAAAAAAGGAAGAAAACAAAAATGAAAATGTAGAATGTTTCTCAGCTGGAAGTGGAAACCAACAGTGAAGTGGAATACAAGCCTTAATCAGAAATTATGAATTCTTTCCCAGCTTATCTCTATTAGCTATTTGACTTCCCTGTTTCTTGTACTGAAAACTTGTGGGTGGGTAGATTTAAGAGAACATGTATATAGATTGCATAGAAATATTTAGTTTCTCATTTGAACTTGATTTGACTGAATTAAATTCAATCCTGGATTTAAATTATTAGTTAGGTATACAGTACTGTGTCACCCCCTTCTTCAATTCTTCATATTATCTTAAATTAAATGTTTTCCCTCAAAAAGCTGCAAAGTGCTAAAAGATACAATTAAAAAAAATGTTGTTTATGTTGTTGTTGTTGTTTGTACCTCAGCAGCAACCTCATTTCCCTTCTCACCCGTTTCTACCACTCAGCATTCAGAATCACCAGTATATTCATCACATTCATCCGTCATCATCTGCACTAGTTTATCACTGGTTCAGGTTTTTTTTAATGCTTAAATCATTCATAGGTCACCGTGTGGCTTAACAAACAAAAGACATTCCTCTGATACTACTCAGGTACAGGGACTGGACTGAGAATGAGAGGCAAAAACTTGCCAAAACAAAAGACAAAAACATCCATAAGCAAGCATGGAAATCGATTCCTCACAGATACATTAAAAATGGCTCAATGTTTTTTTTCACAGTACTGTATGTAAAGTAAATATGAACAATTAACATAGTATTAACATGATAAATGTTAGGTTATGAAATTTAAGGATGCTGGCACTGAGACCAAGAAATAAATGTGGGCAAATATTCATCAATGGAACATCCAAAACTTTTCCTTAAAATCTTGAGTCTGCTGTTGATTGTTGTTTTCTATAGTAAAATAGTCAGAAGTAAAAAAAAAAAAAAAAAAAGTAAGCACTATGAATTTTTTAGTGGTTCTAATTATTATTTTTTCTCTTTTTCCTTAGCTGCAGTTTGGAAAGCTTTGAGTACTGTGCAGGTAATAGTTTTAGGTTATACAGTTTTGTTTTGTTTGAAAATAATCTAAATTCATCATGACATTACCTTCCCTGTTGTATTAGTCATGATGATCAATCTCAAATCTCTCAAATGTCTTCCATCATCCCAGCTCTCCTTGTGTTCCCTAAAGCACAGAGCTGAGAAACAACGGTACCTCGGGAGTCCTTAAGGCAAAATTTCATACTGTGAAAAACATTTTTCCATAGAAAATAATGTACATGTTCCAGGCAATAAAAATATTACCAATATTATTTCAAAATATTACTTCACCAACCCTATAATCATATTAAAACATTTAGAAAAGAAGTACATGCAACGGCTCGGTCGCTCGTCACATGACAAGGCAACTTGCAGCTTCCTTTAGTTTCTATGAAAGTTAAATGAAATGTTATTAAGTGTTTAACTAGTCTTTTACATCAGTTCACATGCATTCTCACTCCATCAGCAATCAACCAGAGAAGTGATATCTGATCCGTCTTCCTTCAAAGGTTTTTTTAATCTAGACTGTAAAATTAAATACACCATCAGGCTTGCAGCTGTAGTGGTAATTTTTAATATATTATTAATGATCAAATGAGAACACATGGAGGTTCATTAGCATTTACAAACTATGAAGATACTATAATTGTATTTTTATTTATGGCAATGAATCAACATATTACAGTCATGAAATCATTGCATAAGTAGACTGCATACATTTGTACCATAGCAGCAACTTAAATTCCTGAAACTTACTGGTCACAGTGTGGCTCTCAAAGCTTTACATTAATCAGGTCATTCTAATAATGTTTCTGTAGTAATTCCTATTCCATAGAGACTTGGGTCATTTGTGGATTATGCAATTGAGTTAATGAGTGAATGGTTTAAAAACACACATATGCGCGCACACACATACACGTGCACACACACGCGCCAAAAGACGGAGGAAAAGAGATTGAGTGGTAAGGGTAAATTCTGTTCATGATGTTGCTGCTCCTTTTAAAGGGTTGCCACAGCTTAGTGCTGACAGTAAGGAAGCCCTGCATCCAGTGTCCAGACTTGGGGCATTGGCTGGGAAACAAATCAATCAGACCTTGTGGATGGCAGGTGAGAAGCCTAGCACTGAGCCAAGCGGTAGTCTGCTTATATTGACTATAACGTATAATGTGAACAGAGGGATCAGGTCGCCCCAGGCCTGCAAAACTGCAGAGTGGTAGAGAAGCTTTAGACTGGAAGAAGGGAAAATATCAGAGAAGAAGGGTGGAAAGCACTTCGCAGGCTGGTCTCTTTGTGGAGCCGACACAGCACTTGGCATCACAGGTGAGAGAAGGAGAAGAACCACCCAGAAAACAAAGTGGTTCGCGGGGGGGTCTGGATTAATAGAGGGGATCCGTGGGTTTGTGCTGCTAGGGTACAACCTGAGAGCCTGATCAGCCTCAACTGGGTCATCTGAGTGTTTGATGTTGGAAAGACTTGAAACACCCAATTACCTCAGGATACATCATTGATGATGTACCTTAGCTTAGCATCAGAAGACGTTTCATTACAAAAATGGTCAGTGGTGTCTCAATGTACTGGGGCTCTGAGTTATGGATAAGTAGGTTGGAAGTTCAAGTCCCAGCTCCCTCTTAACCCTCTTTCCTCTGGGGTGCCATATCATGGCTGACACTGAACTCTGACCCTACCTTCTAACAAAAAAAATAAATCACTATGCAGTAATGTACAGTATACATTCAGGAACATCAATTACAGTATATTTACAGTACTGTGCAAATGTCTTAGACAGATACAAGTAACTGCAGTTGAGAAAAGATGTCTTCAAAAAAAACCTCTACATTTATTAAAATGCTATTAAAAGCAGTAAACAGTAATTAATAAAACAAAGTAAATAAGTGTGTGACGAACCTGTTTCTAAAATACAGTCTCAGATACAATTTGTGTAGTTTTATAAGAACTAGCCACAGTTTTTGTCCCATTTTGTTTTGTCCCACCTGCTTATTTTTTCATGCATGCAAATCCCAGAAGCTCTCTCTTTTTTTTTTTTTTTTTTGTCTGAAATATTCTGCTTTCTTTTCTAGCCTACAGATATTTTCCTGTAAGATTAAAAATCGTTGCTGGAATACAAATGTTTGGAAATCAGATTAGTTTTTTTGATTTAATAATGAAGTCATGAAATAAACATGTATCCCAAAGTTTGCAGGAAAAAAAAAAAAAAAAACAAGAAACAAAACACAGGGTGTCAGGATTTTTGTCCTCTGTAACAAATTTGTCTGTTTCATTTTACTCATACCTTTCTCTTTTTGTAAAACGTTATGATAAAATAAATCCAGGTGAGACTGGATAAAACTCGAAAAACAAACAAGCTGCAGAGCTTCAAAACATACACCGGAGAGCAGCGGCAGTCAGACATGCCAGCATTCGCTCAAACCGGAAGTCACAACCATGGAGGAACTGCAACCAGCTTCTGACACCTTTTGTTTTATAAACTTTCAGCCAGTGTCTTCATCTCAATTGCTCAAAATAATCTCTCAGATGAAACTCACATCTTGTCAATCTGATGTATTGCCAGGTTGTTTGTTTAGAGAGGTTTTAGGCACAATTAGTCCCACTCTTGAGCTATTGTAAACAGCTCTTTAATAAATGGGGCATTTCCTGAAAGTTTTAAACATGCTATTATTCAACCCTTATTGAAATGCCCTCATTTTGACCCCGCAGTACATAACAACTATCGTCCTATTTCTATGATCATAATATTCTTCTGAATCGACTTGAGTGTGTCGTCGGGATGCAGGGTTTAGCCTTAGAGTGGTTTGCCTCATACTTAAAGGGGAGAACTTTTTCTGTAAATATTGAATCTTTTACTTCTCCCGTTGCACCTATCCAGTGTGGTGTTCCACAGGGATCCATTCTTGGGCCTCTTTTGTTCTCCATTTATATGCTTCCTCTGGGTTCAATTCTTCGGAAACATAATATTAATTACCATTTTTACGCTGATGACCTCCAATTATATTTTCCACTCAAATCAGGAAATGACTTTTCATTTGATCATCTTTTGTCATGTCTTAGT
>JAQMYJ010000021.1:7339838-7349944 GCA_030014305.1 Clarias laeviceps
ATCTCTGTGTGTGTATATATATATATATATATATATATATATATATATATATATATATATGTATATATTGCCTCACATTAAATGCCACGGACTTACGGGATTCCTTCAGAACGGTGTTCTGTCCAAACACACTGAGATAAGTCTGGAGTGAAGGAAGGTGTCTATAAAAAGTGAACAGGATGCCCATATAAACGCAGACGCAGTTTGGACAAACATATAGTTTCTTTTTCTTCCAGTCTTCAGTTCTTTAGATGCTGTAAGTGCCCTTGGTGGCTCAGTGGTAGGTGTTTTGCTTGCCATGCTGATGGCCCGAGTTCAAATCCCAATCAATGGCCAAACCCCAGGATGCCTTGCCGCTCCCAATCCAGTATAAAATGGGAGGGTTGCATCAGGAACGACATCCGACATAAAATCCTGTGCCAAGTTGTGCACGGCTTGTATGATCTGCTCTGGCAACCCTTTGACAGGAACAGCCAAAAGACCCCCAACAACTTTAGATCTTTAGGTAATCCTGTGCCTGCTGTGATCTTAGATTTATGTTCTTGGCTGACAGGAATTAAAACTAATATGATCTCATACTATTGTAGACTTAAGGTTTGACATGATATACAATCTTGCATGCATTTTTAAAGAGTGGCTGTTTGGGCCACAATAAACTTTCTATCAGAGCAAACCAGTCTGTCTATTCTCTTTATTTTTGGGTCTATTTGTTATACTGATTTTTTCTGTTCAGGTGCCTGAAGCGCATCCCAAGAACCTTGGCCATTAGGCAGGGTACACCCTGGACATGTTGCCAATCCATCACAGGGCACACATGCAAACACTATGGGCAATTTGGGGACGCCAATTAGCCTAATCTGCAGTTATTTGTACTGTGGGAGAACACCAGAGTACCCGGAGGAAACCCACCAAGCATGGGGAGAACATGCAAACTCCAAATCGAACCCGGATCCGGGAGATGCATGACAGCAGTGCTAACCACGAAGGCACCATGCCGCCAGCCATTTCTAAACTGTGAACATAATTTATTTTGTACATTTGAAAAGCATGTAAAGAAAAGGAAACCAAGCCCATTTGAAAATATTTAATACTTTATTATTTTTGTGGCAGTACATAAGTAGACATGTAAGTTTTAATCCATATAAATTGTATAATTTTGTATAGAACAGCAGAAACATGCTAGCCCTCATGAAGCATTGTTTTATGAACATCAAGTAACATAGACTCTGTGGTTTACACTGAACATTCATCCTCTTTTTGAAGCCCATGCGTCAGAGTAAATATGTGGAACGATGATATCAGTGACCATCTCGGGTTCTGTTTAATTACAACACAATATGATATTAATTCCACCTTTTGTATTATTAGCATCTCTCGCTCCTCTCTCTCTCTTTTACTGTAAGTGCTTTAAGGCTTGGGCTCTGATCTCACAGTTGGGAATGCTATAGAAGTAGCCGCAAGACGAATCTATGTACAAGAACTGTAGCTTTAAACCATTAACAGGTTAAAGGCAGGTTCGGGGATTACAGTGTTGCAACAAAAGTGTAGTCTACATCCAGCGTACATTAAATAACACCTATTGGACCTTTTTACCCATGACTATCATATTTTTTCCTTTCGTTCAGATCTATTAGTAATAAACAGTGTATAGTCTAAGCACAGGAATGAACAGATGAGGGTTAATGACCTTGCTCAAGCGTCCATCAGTGTCTCACCAGGAGTCAGGGGATGGAAATGTATAACCTTCTTGCTGGTAATTTATGATGATCACTAGTAAAAACAATAATATTACAACATTTGATCAAATTTAAGATCAGGATGTATTTTACAATAAGCATAAAAACTGTCGCCTATACCGTTTTATCCTGTATACGCGGTCACAGGGGGCCTGGAGACTTACGGCACAAGGCGGGGTATTCCCTGGATGGGGTGCCAATCCATTGCAGGGCAAACACATAAACTTGCTCGTTCACACTCATTCACACATTTGGGAAGGCCAATTAGCCTAATCTGCATGTATTTGGAAGGAAACTAGAGAACCTGGAGGAAACCCACCAAGCACGGGGAGAACATGCAAACTCCATGCACACAGACCCCAGGTGAGAATCGAACCCGGACCCTTGGAGTGCGTGGCCACAGTGATAACCAACCACTACCCCACCGTGCCGCCTACATAAATCTGTAACACTCCCACAGCTTCTTTACTTATTCCTGGGCTGCTTGATGGTTTGTAATAAAACACAGTGTGACTTGCTGGTATTGGAAACTAATCACTCATCAAGATGTATGATCTGTTGCCTCACTATAGCTGCTTGCTTTTCACTAATAGAATAAAGTGTTTTATTTGTCTTGCAGCACGGCAAAGAACTGTCTAAAAGATGATACTTTTATCCATTTACAGTAACTTTTAATGTTGTGAAGTACAAAACAAGTCATTATGTGAATTATAGAAGCAACTATAAACAGTAATATACCTTGTTAAGAGGGGGGAAAAATGCAGCTTATATTGTTACTGAGAAACTGCAATAAGAAAAAAGTCCTCTGTCCTGCAGACTCTCTAATGTTGGAAATCTTTAAGGAGCATCTTTGGAGGCTTTGGAGACAATGGAGGCTCCTTCCAAAAGTTAAATAATAGAAGTTTCTGCAGCATTTCCACCACGCAAGTCTTTGTGTAACTTTGGCGAAAAATGGATTCGAACTTATGGGACAAGCCGGGGCTCATCCTGGACAGGGCGGCAATCCATCGCAAGGCACACACATACATACTGTACACTCATTTACACACCAATTTAGGAATGCCAATTAGCCTAATCTGCATAACCACACAAACTCCATGCACACAGGGGTGGGAATCAAACCTGTCTGGGAATCAAACCCAGACCCTGGAGGAGTGAGGCGACAGCTGTAGCCACTAATCCACTGCTCCGCCAGTGCTTTTCATCCCATTATTGATGATTATTCAGATAATAATATTTTAGAACAATCTTTAACAACCATTTATTCTTTTATTTATCTTCAGTAATTGCTTTATCCTGGTCAGGGTCATACTGGATTGTTTTTCTTTGTCTGCATGTTCTTGGGAAGTGAAAGGAAACCAACAAACTGAGGACATGTACGAATAACACAACCCAAATACAGTAACCCGAGCTCAAGATCGAACCGGGGACTCTGATAGTGTGAGTAGCTGTGTTCAAGTGTTTGACTGGTATTGTATAAAAATATTTTAGTAAGGTTATTCCACTATGTGTATAATGAGCCATGAATACGTTCATAATGTTAGAATAATAATTACATTATAAAATGGTTATAATTATTTATGAAAAGGCATTGTAGTTCACAGCAATATCTATAATATTATCTAGTAAACAGAATGCATTTTAAGCAGTGTTGATAACACATTACATCACCAGTAACAAGGACGATCAGCTCTAGTCAGATTAGTGCATTATGGTCACTTTGAGTTTATCTACATTTCAGGTTTGAATGTAGACACACACATTTAATAAAGAACTTTTGTAATGTCATCCACAGATGAATTTATTTACCAAAGAGAAATGAAAATCGAGGCAGGACTCACAATATCCTAAGATTAATTAATTCCATTATTCATTTACTTTCTATACCGCTTATCCTTTACATGGGTCACGGAGCACTTGAGCCGGAGGTAGGGTACACCCTGGACAGGGTGCCAATCCACTGCAGAGCACACACTAGGAAAATCTGGGAACGCCAATTAGTCTAATCTGCATGTCTGTAGAGTGTGGGAGAAAACCGGTGTATCCACAGGTAACCTACCAACCAAGCACGGGGAGAACACGCAAACTCCATGTATAGGCCGAAATCGAACCCTCAACCGTAGAGTTGCGATGAACAATATGGTATGAACACTGCTTATAATGCATCCTGTATAATAATGCATTCCTAATGCATATATATATATATATAGATATAGATAATTAAACCAATGTGTATAATGCGTTATGAATGCATCACATGATGCTCACATAATAATGAAATCAAGTATAGATACAACCTTCATAGAATGTTTTTTTTCTTTTTATGTCAAGGATCTAAAACAGGAGAAGAAAACCGTCTACTTGACAATTTACAAGAAGTCAGACATTTCACATTCTTAGTTGCAGACTCTTATTATGGAAGTGATCTCAAATTCAAACATAAAACAATGTTATAAGCCATGAAAAGGTAACAAATTACTGATTGTAACGTAACGTGGTCTGGTGAGAGTAGAGTTCGGCGTTCGCTCACACTGGAGCGGAAACTAGCAGTAGGAAACTTGAATGATCTGTAGAGGGGGAAACCATAATCCTCTCCACCTTATGTAAGCTGCCCAGACACGGTATCCATGTCGGCCATTTTTCACCCGGCAGCCCTCTTGCTTTCTCCCCGCGGCCAAGGTTAATTAGCAGTCATTAGAGGAGAAATATTGAGTTTCCTCCGCTGGCAGTGGGAGGGATGGCATGAAAAATGATGGAACAGATGACTCCGCCGAGCGAGAGGACGGTCAGATAGGCTGCCGCCATGACAATGTAATGGCCGTATGTCTGGACGGGGAACTGCGTAAATGCAGTGAGACTCCTTCAAGTACCCTTCAACCCACTTGATTAAAACTGCCATCAATCAGTGACGGAGCTGAATACAAATCGCTGTATATACTGTTAAACGCTATCTCAATATTCGGAATTGCGATACTGATATCTCCGGCAAACGTAATAAATACACCTTTGAACATGTCACCAAGTGGCTTAACTTGTGTCGTTATTATATTTAATACAAAGTCAAAGTAAAAGGTTTTAACCAGGTTGCAATGTAACACTGGGTGTTCAAATATCACAGGCAATATCACATTCGCAGTACCGTATGTAGCAATATTATTATCTCTAATATGCACATCATGCAGCCAGATTGCCAAATTATATAAATTATAATGATTAGGGATGCTACCTGATACGGATATACCATGCTCATTTATTCATACTGATACTTATAAACGGTTGTTGTGCTAACGAACTGGTGACACGAAATGACCGAGGCGTGGACAAATATCATAATTAACGCAGACTGCAAACTGTGCTCTGTGAAAATATTAACAAGAAGAATTACACCATATTCCTACACTACAAGTAACCTTTACAAAAACGAGGTTACTCGGACATAAAAGCGAGTGCTAGCAGAAAGCAAACACTGGCTATGTGAGTAAAGATGTCCAGGCAGTGCTAGGTGCTCTGTACTCTACGTTGCTCTGGACCCTCAGCCATTATCAGTTATTGACAACAAAGGACATATGAAACATACTGTACGTTTATCACGGCTGTACAGAAGCACTTTTCCAGAGTGAAACGAAATCCACCCTACACCGCCAACTCCAATCCGATCCAAAGTAACTAATGTAGCCAGCTAATGGACATCATTCAAAATTAGCTCGCTAACATTACAGTATAAAGCACAAGCCTGGTGGCGAAAGTGCATGAACGCGCCTCTGTGTGCTTTTCATGACCACTATAAAAGCAGGAAACGGAGCTAATTAAGTAACTAACTCCATAAGTATTTGGACAGTGACACGGTTTTCAGGTTGAAGATGAAGATGTGATTGAAGTGTAGACTTTCTGTTGAAATTTATTTTTGGGATTTGCCCGAAAATATCGCATTAACTGTTTAGGACATTTTTACAGGCTCAAAAGTAATAGGAGACATAATCATGGCCTGATTTTTGAAAAATTAAATAGGTAAAAGGTTCATCTTTGATTCCAGATATTGAACAGTCACGAACGTGGTCACACTCAACACCAAAAAAACGACAAACATTATATTAGACTTAATCTTAACTTAACCAGATGACTGAAAGAGTATGGCGAAGGAAAAGAAAGTTTCATGTGCCAAAACTGTCCAACCACATCAGTGTAAGCAATGTCATGGCATCAGCATCTACAGTACAGCTGCCGACAGAACCTTCTCAGTGGTGTTTATTGATGATGTCACTGCTATATAGGATAGAAGAAGCAGGATGAAAGCTGAAGTGCATACTGTAGATTTGCACTTTCTGCACAGATTCAGTCAGATGCTGAGAAAGGGATGGAATGAAGCTTCATTGTACAGATGGATAATGGCCTAATTGTACAGCGACAGCAACCCTGGAGCTTCCTAAGGCAAACAGATGGAATGTCCTTAAGGGGGGGGGGCAGAATAGGTCACATGACCTCAAACCAACTGAGGCACTTTTTACATAATGAAGAAAACTGAATTGAGAAAGACCCACACACAAACACCAACTAAAACACGGAAAAATGGAAACTCAACACCTGCTGATGTCCATGTTTTTTTTGCATCCAAGTATTAAAAATAATACCAGTATTTTGTATTACAGTTTGTTAGTTTGACCCGTGGAAATGGAATGACTTGTCTGTAAATGGGTCTACTTCCTAAACATTTAATGAAATATTTTTATTAAGCACTTCAATCAGATTTCAAATCCATTGCAGTGATTTACAGTGTGTCACTGTCCAAACTCTTACAGATCTGACTGTATTTCCTGACATCCCTGATTGATAAATACTAAGCAGGTTATGCATTCAGTTATCAGTATTTATGAGTACCAAAAAAAAAAAAAAAAAACCCCCACTTACTCAAACTCAGTCTAAAAAAACAGCGATATTAGCCGGCCTGCATCCCTAATACTATAGACTCAATAACAGTTAATCAGCATGAATTTATCAGTAACAAATATTACAAAAAAAACATTTTACTAAGTAATAGTTTGGTCCTTATTCTAGAGCATACAAACAAACTCATGGACCTACATGAGTAAATAAATAATTCAATCCCCTTCAAAACTCTACTCCACCTGCATCTGCATTTTTAAACATACTACTCATATTCGCATGTCCTGCCATGGTTCGAACCAGACCTCTGACCTGCATTAAGCATGTTTTTATTGCTTTCTGCAATCCGATAACTCGCCGCGGTTGTCCCAGGAGGATGACGTCCGCGTCAGTAACTGTGCTGTACGAGACAAGTCCATCTGTCCTGACACTCCAATAACGTGCTGTCAAGACGCGCCCTCATCTCGCATACTTCACTTAAACTGTCAAACGGGAAAAATGTATCACGCGTGCATGAGACAAGAGGGCGTTGGGGTCTTTTGAAGGAGACGGGACACTGGCGGGGAAATGGTTGGGAAGGAAAGGCACCCGGATCTCTAACGGAGCCATATGTCACAGCAGAAGCGTAATTATAAAGCAGTACTCATAAAACTATGACCGTTACCAGGTAATGACAAGCAAAAGAACTCATTACTCTACATTTATATACTCATCATCGACGACAAGCTGTTGAGTTACTCAAGACGCACGAGTGATTAAATATATTTTCCATCACTGTATTAATATAATATACGAATATATATCGTCTATATATCGCGACGAGGATGTTGATGTGGATGGTGTGATGGATGAGGTTCAGCGCGAGCCACTGTATTGTTCATCCTCTGGATTTTAACTCGGATGCCCTGAGAGCGAGAGAGTGCTTATGGAGAGAGAGATCGCACTGCACCAGTACACATTATCAAATTTACAGCGGTGACTCCTGGGAAGAAAAAAAATATATATATATATATATATATATATATATATATGAATGGAAAGAAAAGGAACTAAATGTCATGGAAAGAGATAAAAAATTATAATAAAGCGAATATGCAGAGAGAAAGATGGAGAGATATGGGAAATAGCTTCAGTTTATCCCCTTCCTCCACGTATGATCCTGTTTCAGCACTGATAAGAAGAGAATGCTTGGAGGGGAAAAAAAAAAAGGAAAAAAATGTTCCCCTTCATTCATAGCACGATTCTGGTTTATTATCGTCTTCCCTCAACGGCGATGACACATTTTGCTTATCTGTGCGAGGTGGCGCTGGAAGCAGTGTGTCCTGGGATTTCTAGCGCTCTCTTCCACAGAGCATTGGGAACGTCTCTGTTCGGAGCCAGACCCGAGGGAACACCCGGTCATGCACTTTTCAGTTCTCAGGTCTTTTCACTTTCGGCCTTCAGATGTGCTCAAGTGTACTTGTCAAATGTGCTCGAGTGTGTCATTGTGTTTTTTATTCTTCGTAGACAAGCACCAAGGGGTCCGTACTGTATTTCTTGATAGGAAAGAAATCCTTTCAGATGAAGATGGGCACTCTTGTTTCATAATAATGTCATTTGATGGCTTTCTGGTGTGTCTCAGCACTGTTGGAGGACACAACAACAACAACAATGAGGAGCCGAGAGATGGCCGATGTATTACAAAAGCAGTGTAGACAGAATTTGAATCAGATCTCGTCTGTATACGGTGGATCCGGAAAGTATTCACAGCCCTTCACTTTTTCCACATTTTGTAAGGTTACAGCCTTATTCCAAAATGGATTCAATTCATTATTTTCCTTAACATTATACAAACAATACCCCATAATGACAATGTGAAAGAAGATTGAAATCTAAAAATAAAAAATGAAAAAAAAAATCACATGTACGTAATTATTCACAGCCTTTGCCATAACACTCAAAATTGAGCTCAGGTGCATCCTGTTTCCACTGATCATCCTTAAGATGTTTCCAAGAACCTGATGGTTCACTTTAAAAGAGGTCCAGCGTTTTTTTGTGGAAAGACCGAACTGGTGCGTTTCTTTACTCCTCAGTAACAGGCACATGACAGCCCATCTGGAGTTTGCCAAAAGGCACCTGCGTGACTCTCAGAACATGAGAACTTTTTTGTTTGTTGTTGAAGGACCTTTAGCACCAATTACAGTCCCAAGTCTTTTTGAGTATGATGCTACAAGATGGTTGTTCTTCTGAAAGGTTCTCTCCACAGAGAAACACTGGAGCTATTTCAGAGTGACCATCAGTTCTTGGTCACCTCCCTGACTAAGGTCCATCTCCCCCAGTCACAGCCCCCTCTAGAAAGAGTCCTGGTGGTTCAAAACATCTTCCATTTATGGATGATGGAGGCCACTGTGCTCATCTGGACCTTCAATACTGCAGAATTTTTTTTGTACCCTTCCCCAGATCTGTGCCTCGAAACAATCCTGTCTCGGAGGTCTTCAGACAATTCCATGGACTTCATGGCTTGGTTTGTTATTTCTTAAATAGACAGGTGTGTGCCTTTCAAATCATGTCCAATCAACTGAGTGTCATGGCAATGGCTGTGAATACTAATGTACATGTGATTTTTTTTCCAAAGATTTCAAACAAACTCCTTTCACGTTGTCATAATGGGGTATTGTTTGTAAAATTTGGTGGAAAAAGAATTTAACCCATTTTGAAATAACGCTGTAACATAACAAAATGTGAAAAAAGTGAAGCGCTGTGAACTTTCCGGATGCACTGTAGAATAAAACCCCTGGCAACATGATTTCAGATGTTAAATACAAAAATAACAGCATGTATGATATGTCCTGTGCATTTCTTAAGAACGTTAAGAAAAGAGCTTCTACTGTCTTCTACATTCTAACTACAAATGATACACACTCCCAATGTCCCATATCAAATTACTCCAGGAACTCTTTCTTTCCCTGAGCTATCACAAAAACTCCAATTCTAACTGTAGTATAGGCTTTAATGTCACCTGGAGACTGTAGATTTGCACCTAAGAACTGCTAACATAATCATAAAGATCATCTCAGACCTGTGATCATCTTAGAACTCGTTCACATTGTGCTCATACTAAACATCACTTCAACATACTTAGCACAGGAGTCTGGTTCACCCCAGTCGAGTCTGGCTCCTCTCAAGGTTACTTCCACATGTCTCTGTTTTGCTTCTAGGAATCTAAATTTCTACCCAGATTTCCGTGTAGCTACTTCGTGACAGCAAAATGAAAACGTGTCAGCTTAATGCTGATTCCCACAACGCACTGCTGCCTTCAAACACGGCTGTTTCTGAATCTAACTGCCAGCACACACAGTCATTGTCATACTCACACACACCAGAATTCTGCATACAGACCCTTTAAATTCCACACAACTATATGTACAGTGTACAGTACGGGCCAAAAGTATGGCCACTTACATTGGTAGATTCTCACTGAAGGCATAAAAACTATGAATGAACACATGT
>JAQMYJ010000021.1:7363987-7378968 GCA_030014305.1 Clarias laeviceps
TGTACCACAAGAGCACATAACCAGTCTGTGAGAGGCAGAATTATTGTTGGTTGGTAGGGGATCAAATACTTATTTCCTTTATTGAAATGCAACTTAAGTTATTAGGACACCCAGTACGTTACAGCCTGCAGTGTATGGAGCTTAGCTGGCACCAGACCTGGCCTTTAAATTCCCCAGATCTCACTCTAATTGAGCATCCAATGGAATGCACCAGACAAGTTTGATCCATGGAAGCCCAAAAAATCTGCCAGACATCACATAACACCCCCAGAGGTTGTAAAGGGTCAGAGCTGCACAATATCGTGCTTCATGTTTTGGGTTTTAATGTTATGACTGATCAGCGTATATTGTATTGAGAGTCGTAATAATATCGGCTTAGTTAAATGTACAATAAAAAGATACTTAATACCATCTCTGAGGAGGCTTTTTGGAAGAGCCCTTGTTTGTGAGAGTTACGGCCTGAGAACAGAAGCTGTTCAGATGACAATTAATCCCAATCTTTACAGCTGTAACTCTTGACCTTTAATAGTGGGACGCTACCTGCTTCATACTGTACTTCGTATCAGCTCTTCAGGACAAAGATAGATACAGATATCTTAACTTGTTCATCAAGGGAATTTTTACGATTTCAACATTAATGCTCAGTGTGAAACCTACAACTGCGCAAAGCTGTACATCCTGCTTAATTACAATTGTATAATTGTTGCTAGAAATAAAGGCCGCTCGGTATGTCAAACCTAACCATTTCTGCAAAAGAGATAATTGTCTGGCAATCAAATTTTATGATACGGTGATAAAGTTTATTTAAAATAAAGCGCTGAGCGATGACATTTTCTATGTAATTCTCTCTTATTCCTCAAAGACTAGAATAATATCCAAGAGCATTCAATTAGTATAACACATTGCCTAATTCATTGCCTCATTCATGGGTGATCTTTATTCCTGAGCACATTATATATACAGCATATATTTATATTACTGTATATTATTATAATCCATCTTCTCACTTGAGTCTTTGTTGGTAGGAAATCAAACACAAAGATTAGTTTCTTTGCTCAATGTGATAATAGCGGAAATCTGGTAGCTTCTCATTTGGGCTTAAGTGACCAGTAGGCTGTAAATGCTAGTCCCTAAACTATTAAAAAGGCATCAAGTGTGGTTATACTGTATCATTTCATGAATAGTGATAATACTTGTACATGGAAACAGCACTGGGACGTTTGACTATGTGCATAACTCCCCGACACAGATGTTCTCACAATCGTTAATTACACTACGTGTCTGTCGCAGCGTGGGTGAAAGTAGGTCAGTACAGTCTGCAATATTAGAAAGAGCAACCGCCTGCCAAAACCCACATTGAAATCCGGTCACAGAAGTCCTTTCAGCAAGAACACACATCTGATAACATTATGTCATCTTAAACAACACTGAATTAATAATTCATGGGGCAGTGGTGGCTTGAATGGTGGAGGCTCTGGGTTACTGATAGGAAGGTCAGGGGTTTAAGTCCCAGCAGTGCCACTGATGAGCCCATGAACAAGGTCCTTAACAACCCTATCTAATCCAGGGGGCACTGTATCGTGGTTGACCCTGCGCTCTGACTCCAGCTTCCTAAGTGGGATATGTAAAAAAATCCTGTAAGGTGCATGTGGCAAATAATTGAATTGTAATATTAATTGCCTGTAAGTTGTTCCGAATTGTCTCAGACCTGTTTGTGTTATGGCTACAAAACTAACTTTTAAAAAAATTAAGGTTGTATCCCAAATCCATCTCAAACCCCTAATCAAGAGCACTAGTTACTGTGTAGAATAAGTGATTGTATACACTACATGGCGCATAAGCTTTCCATTTTGGGATTTAACTTAAAGTTAATGTAGTAAATATTCTAAAGATAATAGATAAAGATAATAACTAGAAATATGAAGGGAATCTTAGAAGATTTACAGGACAGTCCACCACCTCTATGGTTGATTCTCCTTAGCTTTTATCTACATAGTACAGTACGAATTTAAACTACTTCCACCCATGGTAATTACACCAACTGAGAGTTGCCAGCTCTGCAGCTCTGCCAGTCGCTTTTACTAAGTTTCTCCAGTTGCTTAAGGATATATGCAGTACTTGTGCCTCTGACTGCACAGCCATGCTGATATCCACTTCCCTGCTCCTGTCAAGGGGTCGCCACAGTGGACCATCCAATCCGCACATACAAGCTTGGCACAGGTTTTACGCTGGATGCCCTTTCTGACACAACCCTCCCATTTTATCCAGGCTTGGGACCGGCACTGCATCCTGTGGCTAAGGTTTGGGCGCTGGGTGGAAATTAAACCCAGCCTTCCGAAGAAGGGCAGGCGAGAAACCTACCACTGAGCCACCAATGCTCACTGTGATATTGCTTAAATATATTTCATATTTTGGGTATAATTTAATGCATCTATCTCATAACATACAGTACTGGGGAAAGATTGGAGAAAAAAAAACATAGAGAACACATGAGTAATCTTATCAATAGGGGTATGATGTGAGTTTTTAGGCCATGCAGATGCTGATAGCTTTGCAGTGCTCATGTGAGTTTAGATGGCTGTACTAAATATACTCTAAATATTTACATTGTAACTGGATAAGAGCAGTAGCACCATGTCAGTGGTAATCATAACAAACGTTAAAATTCCTATAAGTGCTCAAATATCTCATACTAATATTATTTCTAGCATTAATTCGTCACTCATGTAGTGACCTCCTAGAATTTCCACAGGGTATGCACTGTTCATTTTTTCACACCAGAAGCTACACACATGGTCAGTTGTGAAACATGCTAAGACCTTTCATCCACAGTTTCACATTTTCGTCTCCTTCTGTTTACTTTCACCAGTTTCTCAGCAGCAGTGTGCGTGATTGGGTGATGATACATGGCCAGGTCACCACTTGACCATCAGAGTCTGCTGCAGTGATTTATTTTGCCAGGACTGAATGCTCAGGATCCTGGCATGAATCGACTTCCTCCTGAGCCCTTGGCCTTGCCAGGTCTTGTAAATATGCATCCTTGGAACATCTATCTCTGGCCTGGGCAGTCTAAAGGAAATATTTACTGCGCCAAAACCTGGAACACCTTAAGTCGAGATCTTGCAGCCTCTTCTGCGAGGCTTTTTCCAAATATACCGTAAAAGCAGCATGAAACTTACAGACGCAGCATGTCAGCGTAGGCATTTATAACTGCACGATTGTTCGCATGACAAAATTTGATCACAGACAGCTTTTCTGAACAATCAGCCACAAGATGGTGAAGTAAGAAGGACCGGACCTGACTGATTAGTGCCTATGCATCCCAAACTCAACATCATTGTGATTAGCTTCCACCATGCTGCACTTTTAAAACGTGAAACATTTGAGATCTTTAAAACGACTGCATTTGTAAAGGATTACACGGATCATACGGATAAAAACTATTTCACTCGGTAATATCAGCTCTTCTACACTCAAATCTATGGTGTAGAATTTAAAGGGCCAGAAAATATGTGCATGAAATCTGCTAATAAATGGGAGTTATGCTGCACAAAAGATCAGCCATTATGCATTACAAAGTAATAACAAAGGTCAGGAGCATAAAAATCAGACAGTGAAAAAGAATTATCTTCACAGAAACGGACTTTGTCCCAGGATTGTTGAGAAAAATCTGACACCAATTACTTCTTACAGAGAGAACGTGGCCAAAATGGAGAACGGGAATGAGCCTTGAATAGTTTCTAAGAGTGGAATTCTCATTATGGACCTTTTCAAAGTGTCTGGATATGTCCTGATATATCTGAGATACTGTGGAAAGTGTGCTCAGAATAGGCACATATCCGACTTTGACAATTTCAGCGACTATAAGATATAACTTCTGCTAAGTTTTGCCAAGCGTGCAATTCACACTCAGAAATAGATGTATGCATAGTATGCATAATGGATTTTAACTTGTAGTTGGGGTGGTACCATCAAGGGTGCATGATTTGTACCTTTGGAATGTATCTTTAATCTAGAAAAAAATGTATATGGTGTGCCTTTAGAGTACTCTTTCAATTGTTTTAAGATTCTTTTGACAAGGAAAAGCATAGTTAGACTTCATTAACACCAACCAAAATGTGCAAACTGATGTTCTATCAGGATTCAATCCAAATATGAACAATCACATGCCCATTTAGTATCTTTGCCTCACTGAATATCCAATAAATACAGTATCTGATTGTTTACATATATATATATATATATATATATATATATATATATATATATAAAACTACAAAAGAGAGCAATGTGTCTTTGCAAGGAAATGAATTTAGCACCTGCGGTGTGATTTACTGCAGCTTAAATGTCACATGGATGAGCAAATCAATACCTCCAAAGGGCAGATATTAAATCCGAACAATTTAAATCAAAAGCCATTTTCAAATATAAAATCATTATTATACAAAATATAAAATCATTGTTTTGTTAAAATTGCCAAATGTACTTTTAATATCTCAATAAATGTATGGAAATTATTTTTCTCTATCGCACACAAGGTTGTCTATAACAGAATGTTTCATTTGAAAACTACTACATACTGTTGGAGCCAATTAGACCACTCCTTTCTGTCATGTGATCAGTTAGGCAAAACTATCTCCTGGGGAAAAACAATAGCTGCTATGTGTGACCGAAATGCATTTAGTGGATTTTTGGAAAATGTTGGAGTCAAAATATTTTTGACCTAAGGATCCATGAACAATAGACATGTGTCTCTTAACATCTGTTATATGTTCTGTGGAGTGCAGTTTGTACTGTATGTTGTGAAAACACCATATTATATCCTGTACTGTAACAACATCATGTGGGATGCTATTGCGTAACCTTGCATTTTTCATCCAAATCGACACTTTTATTTTTTTCCCTCTTGCTCCTGCTGGTTTTGCCATGCATTTATGGTACAGTACCATTTCTCAAGAGAAGCACAACTGCTTTGTATACATTAGATATGTAAGCTGTGTGAGGGAAGCTGTTGCATATGCTGTATCTGGTTCTATCTGCTCTAACCTGTTCTCTGTTGGGATTTTTAACCTTTATTATCACTTTAAGGGACCACAAACTAAACTGCATACTTAAATGACCACGACCATATACAGTAGCAGCAGGCTGATTTTATTCCATTGCGACAAAACTGTAGCAGGTGGATTTACAGTGGTTCGAAAAAATGACAATGATATAATCAAAACAATTTTGACATTATATTGTGACCCAGAGAAAACATGCACGAAATATTCTATATGAGTTTACAATACATTCTTTGTGAGAAATGGAGTTCTAATTTTTCTGAAAAAATCTTCCTTTCTTAATGTTACTTTCCTGATCACAGTGAACTTTGATTTGACATTGTCTGCACTTCACCTGACACCTGCACACCGATGTCTACATTATTCTATTACATGTCCTTGTTGCGACTCCGGTTTCCTCCCACAGTCCAAAGATATGCAGGTTAGGCTAATTGGTGTTCCCAAATTGCCCGTAATGAGTGTGTGAGTGTGTGTATGTGTATGTGTATGGGTGTGTGCCCTGCGATGGATTAGCACCCTGTCCAGGGTGTACTCTGCCTCGTGCCCTAAGCCTCCTGGGTTAGGCTCCAGGTCCCCACGACCCTGAATACAGGATAAAGCGGTATAGATGATGAGTGAGTGAGTGCGAATGTCCTTGTTGCACCGTGGACTGTTTTTAATCAGCGCTGCACTTGACACAATAAACTCGTGGCACGAGTATCTCTAAGATTCGCTCTCATTCTGCAAGAACCTCATTAAAATATTGTTTCTCTACTTCTCCCCTACTTTGCATATGACATCAGTCACACAATTGCAAATTTCATGCAAAACATCGACTAACAATCAAGTTATAAAACTGCACATGTTAATTAGCACCTTAGTAAATCAGAACCTCCGTATCAATCAGTTTAAACTCCATTATATAATGTAGGTAAGAAATGAAATGCAATGCAGTGTGACTTGCTGTTATATAGAAAATAATAGATGATGACGTGGTGTGATGTATCCTGATCCTCCATAATCCAGTTGTTTTATGCAATAACATATTAGAATGAGGGCATTGAGATTTTTAGTGGGGCCGGTACAATTGTCAATGTTGGTGTTATTGAATTATTGAAAACTAATCAGTACCTTCTGACCAAACATGATGGAGCAATAGTGCTGCGTGATTATGTGCGATAATACCTAGAGCAAACAGCAAAATAAATTCTGATATTTATATAGAGTATAACAGTAAAAACTGAAGGCGGCACCATGGTCCTGCACTGTGCTATTAAATATTTTACCATC
The DNA here is from genome assembly GCA_030014305.1 of Clarias laeviceps. Lineage (NCBI taxonomy): Eukaryota > Metazoa > Chordata > Actinopteri > Siluriformes > Clariidae > Clarias > Clarias laeviceps. Next base: position 7,370,320 of record JAQMYJ010000021.1, read on the forward strand.
TGTCTGCCTCGGCATTGTGAAAAGTGACTGCAAACATTATTACCCAGGAAAAAAGTCTGGTGTAGAATGACAAACTGAGCGATTTCACTGATATTGTCACGCCACTATGAAAACATAATAACAGGAAAAAGTGCTTACCATGGATTTCTGAATGCTTTTCCATGCATTTCTGATGTCCTTTTCAATATATATATATATTATAAGTGTCGAATGTACTCCAGACTGACTGCGAGTGTTGAGGCCGACCAGGTTAAGCCTCTGATTTCCAAACCTAAAATCTCAACTCAATGCGTCATTTTCTGTTCAAGTCTGACACTATGACCCCATCAGCAAAGACATTCTGAAGGTTAACTCCTGAACATCCAAGACGCTGTCACCAGCTCTGGGTGAAATTCCCCCCCCAAGAAAAACTACACTCATTTCCAATTATTTTTTTGCTGCAGTCTCTGAATAAAATCTGTGTATTTAAGGGATTGATTATATCTGTACCATGTGTGTCCTTGGTTAAGGTTAATAACTCCTTTGGAAATTAGGACTTTGCTAATACATGAGTCACATTAGAGAACACTGTAACGCCAGCCCATGCACACACATTCACACCTAGCGGCAACACAGTGTAGCAAGTTCGTTTGTACTGTAGGAGGAAACCAGACAATCCTGAGGAAACACACACCGACGCAAGACAGAACGTGTGAAACGCTAAACGCAAAGTAACCTGAGCTCAGGGTCGAACCGGCAACCCACAAGACTGTGAGACGGCAACACTACAGACTGTTTTTATGTTCACTTAAGCATAAATACAAGTTTTGTACAAAATACAGTTGTGCACTTTCTGCACCATGACTATTTTAAATAGTGAGCTATTTAGAATTTAAAAGCTAATCGGTATTAAGCTAATCTGAGGAAAACATTCACTATTCAGCATTGTCAATAATTACATGTGGATAATTAAAGAATGATGTTTATATGATATTGACAAAAAGCTTATAACCAGTGCTTCCTAAATATGTTTTCCCTTGGGTCATGTTAGATCATTTGACATTTAATGTGCAAGATCTGGCACAGGCTTTACACCAGATGCCGTATCTGTTCCAACCCTCCCATTTCCTAACCGTGCTTGGGACACTACATGCAGTGGCTTGGTTGTACTTCATTACATTTTAAGCGTCTATACTGTACATTTAAAGGACCCAACTGTGGTGACACAGCAGGGCAAGCCGACCCTTAATTCTAATTGTATTTATCTGATCTCATTACAATAAATTTAGAGATAAATGTCTACATTTAAAGTATTAAATAGTGATTCTGATTTAAATTTCCTAATAATATTTCCCCTAACTTTCCATATCTTGTTTCTGACACATACATTTCTGTATAATGAATTGAAGGATAAAAAATCATACACTTAGTCTTGTATTTATATCAGGATCATTTAACACCTATATTGTTCTCTCAGGAGTATCAGACCCCAACAGGCAGATAGTGAGTCAAAGCAATGACCAGAGTGCTTCATGCCTGTGTTTTTCATCATCACATGCATCTCAACAGGGTGAGGAGCTAAAGTCTAACACCCTCAGAGTTAATCAGCCTTTGAGTACATTTGCTGCCTGTTGGCATCACCCGCTGCTTTTGTTGTGGCTCTTCGTCATGCAGGTTGCCTCTAACCTGGATTGTTTTTTTTTTTTCCCCCAGAGGATAAAGTGACGACGTGAAAGTGACGGAATGAACATATGAGCGAACGGGCCTTGTTTTGTTCCCCCCTTCTCGACACGTACATCAGCTCTGTTCTCTGCTGCATCGCCTGATGAAAGCGATGATGAGGGCTGATGGAGTCTCTCTACTTCACATGAAAGAGAACTGCGGACTGTTTGTGTTCACCGTCACGAGGTTCAAAAAGTGAAACATATTCTGGTTAAACATACTTAAAAGAAAAAAAAACATAATCTTGTTTTGCATTTTTCAATTTTCTTTTTTTTCCTAACAGTTTGTCTTTGAAAGTATTGCCTGCATTTCTGTTCTACAGGAATGCATCCCATCTGTTTACATGGAAATTTCAATAATTTATGATTAGGTTGATATTTTCATTGATATTTTTTTCTCGTGTAATCGGAATTCTACTACACTTTGGCATATTTCCTGTTCCATTAAAATTTAAGTGCCTCTTTATATTTGTAGTAATAGCTATTAATGAACTGTAAGGATGGACTAAAGTGATATTACTTCAATTAATCCTTCATCCTGCCTGACCCGTACACACAGTAAAATCAGATCTATACCTACTGTTTGTAACTGCTTGATAAGGTACTAACCAGTAAGGGCTCCTGTAGCCAAAAATTTCTAGTAGGTGGTAAAGGAGATGTTTTTCCCCCCACAAATTATAGGCAGGATGTAATGTCCATGTAATGTCTCTTACTCGGAAATGCAAAGAAATCAACACCACTGCACATTTTATTCTGCTGATGTGAATAACTCACAGGTGATGTGTTCCTCTATTGATCAGAGGAATCCAAACCCTGTGCATTTCTTAACACACAGTTGTAGTGCTTCAGGCTACACAGCTCTTTATAAGGCACATTTGATCAGATTAGATCAGATCAACAGAATAAAATAAAGCTGGATTTTTTGCTCCCTATAAACTTTCTCAGTATCTCCAGCCATAGTGAAGGATTAGATGGAAAGATGGATCGATGCAAACACACGCTGAAAAAAAATGCATGTCTTTTATTATTCCAGTTGGAGATTAAACCTGTCCTTCTTGAACATGAACAGGTTGTATGTAGAGCACCGTGTTCCCTCCTGCCTCCCGCATCCCCAGCACGTCCGGGTGCATTTCATGCAACAGCCACGCATTAGTTTCGGAGTCAAACGCATGCACTGCCGCAGATGTGGACGCCGGGTTTTTAAAAACACGCCAGACTGACTTACCGGCGCGGACCGGACGCGCGAACATGCAGGCGAGCAGCAGCAGCAACAGCAGCGGCGGCGGCGGCAGCAGAACGGCAGCGGCACAGGAGCTTCTTCCTCCCATCCTGCACGGGGTCCTTTACATTCCGCCCGCTCAGCCTCCAAGCCCATTTACTCACGCGGGAATCTCCGCAGATCGGCTTCACTTAACGCACGCGCTACCGCGTATCCCCGCTCAACGCCTTCACTCTGCTCATGGCGGCGAACCGAGAGAGGATGAGGAGCTGTCCACTGAGAGAGAGAGAGAGAGAGAGAGAGTGAGAGAGGGAGAGGGAGTGAGAGAGGGAGACACAGAGACACAGAGAGAGAGAGAGAGAGAGAGAGACAGACAGAGACACAGAGAGAGAGAGAGACAGAGACACAGAGAGAGAGAGAGACAGAGACACAGAGAGAGAGAGAGAGAGAGGGAGAGAGAGAGAGAGACACAGAGACACAGAGAGAGGGAGAGAGACAGAGAGAGAGAGAGAGACAAAGGGAGAAACAGAGACAGAGACAGAGGGAGAGACACAGAGAGAGAGAGACAGAGGGAGAGACAGAGAGAGGCACAGAGAGAGAGAGAGAGAGAGAGAGAGACCGAGGGAGAGAGAGACACAGAGAAAGAGAGAGAGACAGAGAGTGAGAGTGAGAGAGAGAGAGAGAGAGAAGTGCTACGGTGGCGTGCGGGCCGGTTTTACGCACCACCGGGCATAAGAGTGACGTGTACTATCGCATAACACAAATCTATCTATCTATCTATCTATCTATCTATCTATCTATCTATCTGTCTGTTTTTCCATCATCAATCCTTCCACCTGTCAGTGGGTCAATTCATCTATCACTTTTTTTATTCAATTAATTTATCGATAGTGTGTTTATATATATATATATATATATATATATATATATATATATAAACCATATATCTATCTATCACTTTTTTTATTTAATTCAATCTATAAATTCAATTCATTCATCAATCTCTATATTAGTTTTTGATCTATCTATCTATCTATCTATCTATCAATTTTTTTCATTCAATTCATTCATCCATCTATCTAACTAATTAGCCACCTACTTAGCAATCCACCCATACATCCATCCATCTCTGTAAGTTTAACAGTTTTTCTGTCCACCCACCTGCCCTTTAATCCATTAAAGTATCTATCTATCTATCTATCTATCTATCTATCTATCTATCTATCTATCTATCTATCCCATGCTAGAGCTTTAATCTGACTCTTCTCTCTTTCCTTCATTATCTCTCTCTTTGTCTCTGTCTGTGGTTGCATATATTTAGCTCTTTGTGTTGTTCTCTCTGATTTTTCTCTCCGCTTTATGACTAATGGGGAGTGTTGAGGACGAACGGCACACTGCAGTACCACACGCGGCACAAATGTACTCTCAAATAACACAATCACTTCACAGCTGAATGGATTAGAATAGTGCTTGTGGTGGCTGAGGTGAGTGATAAAAAAAAAAAAAAAAACTTAAATCTTGAATTTTAGCCTAACAGCAAATGTGACATCTTCCTGGCTGAATGGTTTAAAAAAGTAAACTAGGTGACACCAGATAGTGGGATCATAAATCATTAAAGACAAACAGTGCCAAGTGTGTTCAGGATGTTCGGTCTGAGCAGACAGTGAATAAGTGCCTTGAGATGAGCATTTGGGCAAGTCCAAATCTTTGGTGTATCCATGTGGGAGCATTCATAGGAGCAGAAAATTAGGCATGACAAAGCTAATATTGTTGAAGAAGTTCATTATCAACTTTTTTTTATCGACTACTTTAAGAACTTTGCTGAACTAGTAATTCAACCTGAATGTGCTTTTGATGCTTTCAGGAAACCAAAATGAGAAAATCGTTCAGCTTTTGAAGAGCTTGTGGTGATGATAAATTGCCCCAGCCAAAGATGCCAACTAAGGGTTTTATAATCTAAAGTATTAACCCCTGTCCACACATTGTCAACGAGGGAAAATTAAATGGCATTCTACCAAAAGCCATCTACTGTGATTAGTGTTGGAGTTTGAAATATTATGTCTCAGAATTTAAAAGATTTTAAAAGGTCATAATCCAGAAGTATTACTGCATAAGTTAAGCACTTTAAATAATGACTCCAGGTTTTCACTCAAAGGCAATGTTTACTAAATTATGTTTTTGAATAAATGCTGTTTTTTATTTTTGTCCTCAAAGGTTTTCACTTATTCAGACTCAACAGATAAGGCTGTTGGTAGTTTGATCAGAAGGTTAAGAGGTAATACAAGCACCGCCAAAATACTTGAGCAATGCCCTAAAACAGGTGTGATGTAACCAGGAGGAAGGATTTCCAGGAACCACAAGCGAGCAGTGGATTAATCCCATGCATTAACCTGGCACTGAACCAAACCCTTGTGTATGACGTTTGACCCTATTCCCTGACTCCAACATCCTTACATGCTGACACATGCAAAGAAAAGCATTTCATTACTGACAATAAGGTCATCTTTCGACCCGTTCAGTTATCAGATCGTGATTTTATTGCACAAACGTGTGAGCTTGTGCAACACTGCAGGCATGAAGGTGTTATAACACAATTCTCAGTGTGCCAAAAAGCTGCGTATATTGCTGTTATATCATCTTTTCACTGATAAATAAATGAATGGTGAAATATCTTTGACACATTCAGTAGACACTACTACTACTACTGCTACTACTAATACTACTAATCAGTCTTTGGTGGGATTTGGTTTGTCACCAAATGTTCTCCTTTCATTTATGAGAAAATTCCCAGTATATGGTATGGAAGGGTATGAGAAGGGTGAGTTAAACGTCATGTCTGTTTTGATTTAAGCAGTAAAGATTTTTGCACAATTCTCTCCCAGTTTGGTTATTTGCCAATTCTCACTCAGCATCCAGCTCTCATGGGCATTGGTGGCCCAGTCATTTTAGGTGCTCGGTTGCTCATCAGAGGGTCAGAGGTTCAAGCCCCGCTACCATTGGGTTACCACTGTTGGGCCTTTGGGCTGATATCTACTGATGTGAAAGGATGATCTGGTGTAAAGGACTGTGAACGAGCAGACCATGATTGGGATGCCTGGACAACTGATCATTCTAACTGTAGCCTCCCCTCACACTGAGAAAACTCTAAATAAATAAATAAATAAATATCAATTAAAGGCTGCTATGTATTTTCGCCAAGCCACGTGAAGTCCGCCAAACGCATCCTTTCAAACTGCTCCTTATTCTGCATCACATGGCAGTTTAAGACATTCAGAGAAAAATGCTGTCTACCCTCTTTTGCATGCATAAGGTCACTGACTTTTACAATTGGTTAGTGCTGCTGTGATTGACACAAGGACAGAGGCTATGCTGCTATGAGGCTCCCACCGCTTCCTCTCTTGGACTCCTGCACATAGATTGATGACGGCTGCTGTTGTTTAAATCTAGCTTGTACCAAAATGTTGCTAATAATGAAAGAAAGAAGAGAATCCTGCAACCTTTTTTTGGTAAATCTGTCGCAGTGTGGGAAAAAATCGGATCACTGAAATTTGTCATGTTAGTGATAAATTGGCACAGAGCTACAAAATACAGTACAAATCAACACCGACTCCAACAACCAATGATCACACACTCATACACACACACAAGTGCTCTAGAGCATCTGTTGTGCGCCACTATTTAAATTCTTTTTTTGCATGTTTTTTTTCTAGAGTTTAAAAAAAGTTTTGTTACCCATTGTCAACATGTGATCATCTTGTGTTCCTAATTTGTGTTCAAGCGTCTAGACGTGATATTGTTCCTTTTGTTTATTTTGCATTTACTTGCACATGTACTGTACTTGCACATGTCCCAGCCTCAAATACCTGAGATGTTCTCTCAAATGCCAAATCAGACAAAAATCATGCTTTTCTTCTGCCTATAACACTTTGACACAAAACAAAGCAGATTATCAAACAGTATCTAGTAGAATTTCCCATGCCAAAGGCTTTCCCATGGCTGCAACACACATCTTATCAAATGCATTACTTCTATTGCAGTTGTTGCTTTGGTACTGTTTTCTGTTCAGCCAGACATCATGATATCATGAATGGCAATAATAGCTGCTGTTAGTGAATAATTCAAATAATACACAAATCGGCTAAGTGATGAAATCTTCCATCGTTACTTTGCATGTTAGTCTGGTTAAACTCCCAATGCACCTGCTAACCGAGCATTAAACTGTTACACTAATTAAAAGAGAAGATAAACCAATGACACAGCTCTTCTTGCAGTTGAGGATTTTTGCATAATTGATCTGGGACCTCAAGGCTCTTGGCAAAAACAAATTGCAGCACATCGGCCGCTTTTCACCGCACACGACCAGTCAATATTGTACCTCTGTACCTCTAACAATGCTAAAATCTTTAATATATCTCATATTCCGGAGTCTGATTCATTTAAGTCTTGTTTTTTTTGCCAGTCTTGTTTTCGTTCTCAGTACAAGCAAGCGGAGTGTGGAAGAACAAGAAAATTACTACATGCGTAATGAGTTGTTCAGAGGGGAACGCATCTTTTATGGGTACTCAGATCAATGTGCAATTAGTGTTCAAGTCAAAGCAGGACATTTGATTGAGCATAATATAATATTGTGCAGGATGCAGTTATAAGAGTAAAAACTCTCTTTATTTCTCAGACACTGGAGAGCTAATTTTTCTCTGGGGATTGATTGAAAGTATTATTGTAGTTGAGCTTCAGCAGGTAGATTAGTTTGTGTGTGTTGGGGGGGAGGTATAATGCTGAGGTGTATAATGCTGAGGTAGGTCCACAGAGATTTTCCTGTTCTTTGTTTTTGTTTTCCCCCAAAGCGCCATCTCAACGCATTCAAACTTGATGAACAAATATCATATGACCGATGGTCACATGTGGATGCAGTTATTTTGTAGCAGGAAATCAGAGGGGAATTCTCCAGGTGGGAATTTTCTGGTGCTGCTTGAAATGCTTGAAGGAAAAGTCCCCCCTTGAACACATTAAAATATTTGTGATATCATTAGTGACTCTCATGTGATTTTTTTCTCATGTGATTATTATCCTAATTTTGGTGTTGATGCTGTATTTTTGTGAAATGTCAGCAGTGCACTAATGTCACACAAGGTGATCTCAGTTACAACACAATTAATAAAGGTCACAGTTCACTATTGGGTCATAAACAAATAGCATGTCATTTTCCGCTGACCATTTTCCAAGAACGTTCTATGTTAGTGAGAAAGCCAATGAGTACTAGAGTCACGCAATGCAATGCAGCTATACAGTATGACTCACTTATGTTTACAGTAACTCTAAGTTATACTGTAGAAGTTCTGTTATATACTGTAGCACAGTGGTTTTAATGGCATTGTGAGTCCGGCGTTTCAAGTTTTAAAACCTGATCTGTTTAAGGAGAGGTCAGAAAACTGAGCCCAATTAAGGACTAATGTGCTGCCACAGTATATCAAGGTCTTTAAGCAGAGAAGCAACAATCTCAGCAGGATGTCAGACGGCATTATGGAATATACAGTGGGGCAAAAAAGTATTTAGTCAGCCACTATTTGTGCAAGTTCTCCCACTTAAAAAGATGAGAGAGGCCTATAATTTTCATCATAGGTTTACCTCAACTATGAGACAAAATAAGAAAAACAAATCCAGAAAATCACATTGTAGGATTTTTAAAGAATTTATTTGCAAATTATGGTGGAAAATAAGTATTTGGTCAAT
>JAQMYJ010000021.1:7379068-7399327 GCA_030014305.1 Clarias laeviceps
TACAGGCCTCTCTCATCTTTGTAAGTGGGAGAACTGGCAGAATTGGTGGCTGACTAAATACTTTTTTGCCCCACTGTATAGGCAACTGTTAATCAAAGAGAAACTACAGTAGTTGAACATGTCAATGAATAAATTCAACTCGGTTGAAGGAAATTTTTCTCATTACAAAATAAATAATAGATGCCATTGAATAATAGATGGTAATTATAAAGATTAGTATGCAAGTCATAGAATGAGGATTCTTCATTTAAGGGCACAAAAGTGGCTCTCTAGCAGTCCTTTCCAGTGACTAATACAAATCCCTATCTTTCTTCATGTTCTCACTCCATTTTCTTCTTCGGCTTTGAACATTTACTACTATTTCTGTCCTCTTGCTTTATTTAGTGCTGTATTTCTTCGGCTCCATCGCTTTGCAGAGTGAGAGAAAGAAAAGCGAGAAACTAGGGCAGTAAATGCTGTGCACCTTGCAGCACAGTCCAGTTTTGGGAACTAGATCAGGACAAGGTGAGTGGAAAAGTGTGAGGGAGGGTTTAGAAACTAGTATGAAGGTGAATCGTTGCGCAAAGAGAGAAAGTGTGTGTTCAGGTCAGCATTCTGTTGCTGTTCTCTCACAGAGGCATATGTTTTGGTTTACATACACTTAGGATTAAACTTTATTTCGGCTGCTCCCGTCAAAGGGTCACCACAGGGGACCATCCGATCTGCACACAACTTTTACGCCGGATGCCCTTCCTGGCACAACCCTCCCATTTTATCTGGGTTTGGGGGGTGGCACTGCATGCAGTGGCTGGGTAGTATGGGCTCGAGCCCAAATCCTCAGATCCCCAAACCAACAACATGAAGCCATAGCTGGCAAATTTTTTTAACCACTGCATAGATTTCATGTTAAACTATAGTTTTACCATGTTGGTCAGGACATCTACTTCATACATGTCACAAGTCATTTTTTCAACAGTTGCTTACTGATAAATTATTTCACTTATATTTCACAATATTGCACAATTCATTATATCACAATATCAGTGACTCAAGTCGATTGTGTCTTTAAACAATTTTGGAAATTTTGTGAAAATTATGTCATGGGTTTAGAAGATTCTTAAAGGCTAAATTATATAATTTGTGTCACCTGTGGATGTTGACCTCCACAAATCTGGTTCATCCTTGGGAGCTATTTCCAAATGCCTGAATGTACCATGTTAATCTGTTCTGGTCTACTCGTTTGGTCATTTGGTCTACCCGAAATGAACATGCTTTGATATTTAAAGTACAAATCAACAAGCATACAGCGAAAGATCTTGTAAAGTCATCGGAGGAAACAGGAACAAAAGTTTCTACAGTATATCTACAGTAAAATGAGACTGATATTGACTCAACATGAAAGGCTGCTCAAAACAAGGAAGAAGCCACTGATCCAAAACTACCAGCATGGGGGTGCCAGCATCATGTTGTGGAGGTGCTTGGCTCCAGGAGGAACTGGTACACTTCACAAAACAGATGTCAAAAAAAGAAAAAAGATTATGTGCATATATTGAAGTAATATCTCAAGACATTAGCCAAGAAGTTAAAGCCTGATCACAAATGGGTCTTCCAAATAGACAATGACCCCAAGCATACTTACAAAGTTGTGGCAAAATGGCTTAAGGCCAATAAAGTTGAGGTATTGGAGTGGCCCTGACCTCAATCCAATAGAGGATGTGTGAGCAGGACTAAAAATGCGTGGTGATCTACAAAACCTCCTCAGTTACACCAGTTCTGTCAGGAGGATTGGGTTGAAATTCCAGCAACTTATTATAAGAAGCTTGTAGAAGGCTACCCAAAAAGTTTGACCCAAGGTAAACTTCTAACCTGCTGGGAATGTGATAAAAGGAATAAAAGCTGAAATAAATCTTTCTTTCTACTATTACTCTGACATTTCACATTCTTAAAACAAATGTAGTGATCCTAACTGACCTAATGTTTACAACAGTAGGATTACATTTATTTGGCTAAGGTGTATGGAACCTTCTGGCTCTAGCTGTATGCTACTAGTACAGTACAGTATGTGTGTGAAATATTGACCTCATTTTAACATCCTGTTAAAAGTAAAAATTTTAGTATATAATATAAATTTGCTAATAAAATAAAATTCTTATTAAACACATGTTCCAATTTCCTCTATTTTAAATACCTTTTCCTTGTTCATTATTATTTATTTATTTATTTATTTATTTATTTATCTATCAATTTTGAACTTTCTGAGGAACGCCAAGACTATGACACTTTGTTTACGTATAGACGTTTTAGCTACTATTAATGCAAACATGGTTATTTACTTGGTTATTATTTAATTTTTTTTATTTTTATTTATTTATTTATTTTTACATATTTATTACATATTCATTAAAAAATAGACACTTTTCATTAAGACCTTATAAAAAAATCTTTTTTATAAGCTTTCTATTTTAGAAATTAAAAATGCAAAAATATTTTTATGAGTGTAAAACATTAAGAGATTGATCTAATTATGTTGCTCAAATGAATATTTGTTTTCCTTCGTGTTCCAGTCATCTCCTAATGAATGTCAATGGCTTTAACTGGCCATGAACGGTTAGAGATATGTTGTTTTAGTTATCTTGGAGTTTTCTATGACTAGAACATAGGAAAATGGATATTCATTTGAGCAACATAAATAAATTTCCTTGCATTTTTGATATTCCTATATATTGTTTTATATATTAAAAACCCAGCAATTCCATCCCAAACCCTATTTTTAATTGGGAATAACTCAAAACTGTTATAGTTTTTCTCAGGTACTTTGGAGTGCATTTCCCAGAACAATTGCAAAACAGCACTACATAATGGATCACCTGCAAAAGCCCATATCTTGCTTAAAGTCTTTAGTTTATCCCTTAAAATTAAATATTTAAGTCAATAAACATATCAGTGTTATCAGAATGACAAGTCCATGTGTGTAACAGCACACTATTCATGTACAATATTATACGTATAAAAAGTTTCAATAAAAAAGGTTAAAAAATATTCAAGGTTGCACTTTTTCTGTATGGCAAATAAATATCAATTTCAGCAGTACAAAGTTTTACATTACTCTATCTGGGGAACTGAATGAAAGAGATTGGACAGGACACACATTTATCCTTTTACTGTTTGTACAGTAATTTGTTGGCAGGCGATGGCATTGCAATACAGAAAACGAAAAGACAAGACTGGTTTACAGTCCTAACACAAATAATATAGAGAATTACAGTGCATTCTTTCTATATCTCCTGTCATACTTGTTTGTTGGGCCATCCATTTCCATCCACATCACAACGCATATTTTTCCCTTGCAATGCAGCATTAAAAAAAAGGAAAGTCTAATCCAGGTTCTGCAGTCATCTGCTGTGATGTAGTCACAAGCTGCATCAATCGCAGCCAGCAATTTTAGAGAACGGATTGTATGAATCATTGATTAATCAAACACTTCTAACATTCCCCTTCATTCGTTAAAGTCAAGATCCACCCGAGAGCAGTTCATCAATTCAAGACAAATTTACAGAAATTAAAAAGTCTAATAGAAATGCACAGAAAACATGCTTGGCAGATTATGACAACTGGTTCAATCAGTATAATACAATTTGTTCAACATAGCATAACCAGTTGATAATGTAGCAAACAGCAGGAAATTGTACATAATAATTTGCACGAATGTGCCAAGGCATTTGTAGTTTGCTCAAAAGAATGAGATATGGCTTTTATGATGTGCACAAGCGACCAAACGATAAGGAGGTTTGCAAGTTTTTTTAATAATTTCAGTTCTGATATTAGTAATGTACTAAAATAACAACAACAACAAAAAAAACACTGTAAAGGAATGAACTTGAAAAAGGCAAATTAATTGCATTGTTTTCTCTTTCAAACAATCTCTTACATCATGTTTGTTTTTCCTATGGCATGGAGACCATGAACATTTGAATCAACCCTAGTTGAAGATGAAAGTGATTTTTTGACCAAATATTCACCATTTGTGGCAACCATTTTCATAGCACGCAGTCATTTGCATTTACTTTTGAAATGTATGCCAGAGGAAGCCTGTGCCAGGCAGCTCAAATCTGATCTTACAGGTATTTACTGTTGCAGTTCCTGTTTTTCACCTCAATATATTTTCTGTTTCAAACCAGACCAGATTAATTGCCTAGGTTCACATCTTTGCAGCTTGGTGGCCAATTCTCAGGCTCAGATAGCGCGTCTCCTTGGCTGAAGCTACATCTTGCTGAAAGACAACTATTGGACACTTCTCATTGATTTCAACCAATATTGGAGACAAACCCTGGCCACCTCTTTTTTGGCTATGGTTGATCTTTTCTTTCTTTTGGCTATGGTCATGGTGGCCATGCTGTTGGGTAGGAAAACTAAGAATGAGATTTAATTTGCCGTATTTATTAATTTTTTTAATGTACACAAATGTAGTTTACTGACTATAAATTCTTGATCTTGACATGAATAAATGGCCCCTAGAGTCAGTTTTATTTCTAGAAGACTTTTAACTATAGACACTATCATCAGTCAGATTTAGAGAAACCTGCATACAGATTTAGATTACTGATGAACAAGCCAGAAATGACAGTGCCAAGAAAAAGCTTGCTGAGACACCTTGGCGAAGAAACATTTAAATAAACTAAACTCAAAAGTAAGCATCTTTGGCTGGTTCAGATACTGGCACCAATTTTTTTTTTTATTGAAATAATCTATATTCTTCCTGCTTTAATTTATCTCAATAAATGACTCCCAAGTTGTTCCTGGAGGTGTTTCGGATGATTCATGCACTTTAAAGAAATTCACACATTCTGTAGGAATTAATTGAAAACCCTAAAGTACCAGCATTAATATTGAATGCTAGTCTGAAGGCCATCATATTTCATAGTTAAGGATTATATCAGACTTGTCCCACAGCTGTTTCGAGTCTCTTAAAATGAAGAATATGCTTAACTTACTGTATCATGCTTCCAAATCTAGTTTTTAAGGGCAACTTCAGGGATATAGGAAACTTCACCTTATGTTAATAGACAGGACAGCGTCTTAAAACATGTGTCAAGACCAAATAGAATTCAATTTGCACAACTGACATCAATTTGAGTCTTTTTTTTTAAGCATACCCATTGGATGCAGTGTAATATTATTATTTAAACAGAACATCTTGCATTAATATTTAATGACAAATGTTTCACATTGTAAGCTGTGTATAGCGAGAACACAAGGGGGCCATCAGCATGTTGCTTTTATTAGGAGAAATTCAGTAATCATTATCAACGTCCATGACAAGGGTCAAATGCAACAAATGGGACTAAACCACATTTGAAGCAAAGTTTAAAAGAAAGAGGTACAAATTAAACAGCGAAACAGTCAGGAAACAAGCCACAGATTCAATGCTGAAAGGATACATGCTTAGACTTAGACAAAGACACCACAGGGTATGACAGGGTTTATACAAACTACATAAAGATCTAACCACATAGCAGGCAAACACAGTCAGATAACAAACCAATGATACAGTAGAACTGGAACCAAAAGAAAAACATACACCAATCAGCCATACATTACAATGCAAAACATCATGCCCAGTATTGTTAAGGTTCCCCTTGTGTTGCCCCACAGGATCTCTGGGGGTGTGATGTCTAGAATCCGAGGTTTAGCAGTAGATCCTTTGAGTGCTGTTGGTTGCAGGGTGGGGACTTCATGGATCAGACTTGTTTGTCCAGCACATGCCATGGATGCTCGATCAGATTGGGATTTGGAGTTTGGAGACAGCCTTGGGCTCTTTGCCTGGCTGCTGCACTGGGTGTTCTGGAGTCTTTTTTATCGTAGCCAGCATTGACTTTTTCAGTGATTTGTGCTGCATTGGCTTTCTGTGGGTTTCTGTTGGATCAGAATGGACGAGCTGGTCTTTGGTCTCCACATGCATATGTGTGCCCATGATCCTGTCACTTGTTCACTGGTATATTATTAATAATTAGTGTTAATGTATTAATGTTACACGGATTGTATGGCATAACAAACGTATGACATGAACTTATACCCTCTGTGTCTTTTATATGTATGATTAATGGTTGTGAAATTTGTTAACAGATGCCTTCTTTTAATGTCATTTTTATACTATCCCATTTAAACCAGCCATTTCTGACAACAGTGTATAGATGCATATCCACTGTCCACACCATCCACAGTTTCCTTTTTAAAATCCTCCAAACCCATTAAAATTCTATCACGATTTCTGTGGACGATGCACTTCCAGATGGCATTTGAGGCTGCTCAATTGACTGATGCTCTTCCCACAGTGCAAGCAGCAGTCAAGCTTTTCTCCAATCTGAGTTCTTTCATGGTTTATTTTCAGCAGTCCAAACTGGAAGGCACTCTTCCCACCGAGAATCCACTGGTAAAGCTTTTATCTGGTGTCAGTCCTCTGGTACTCTTTAACTGACTAGCATTATAAAAGCTCTTCCCACGCCAAAAGCAACATACAAGCCCACACTTTTCAGTTCCTGTGTGAGTAAGTGTTCCCACAGTGAAAGCATGAGGAGCGCTTAGAGCACTTTTTTACTTGTGCAAACGCTCAAGTGATTTGCTTTGCTTTAAAGTTTACCCTCAAAGAACAAATCAAAGGCCTTTCTTCAGAGATCATGATCATGTTGATATATGATAATTAGGCTTGTGAGACCGAGAACGGGTCTGAGCTTTCACTGCAGCATACAGAATGCCTGTTATCTCAGCTTCTCCATAGTCATTGCTATTATTTGTTGCTGATTTGGAACATTTAGTTGGAGGTAAGTCACTAAGCCCCCCCTCTCATTTTATTTGTATGGTTAGTAATACATCAAGTGTTTCATATAAAAAAATATACTTGGACAAAACACTTTTAAACATCATTTAGTTTGAAATGTCTTCCTTTACTTAAACATTCAGTGGTAATTAATTTTCCTGACTTTTAAAAAATGTCCTTAACGTAAGATTTGTAATGTCAGCCTACTCAAAAACTAACTAATGATCAGTGTTGGGGGACGTTACTTTTAAAAGTAACTAATTACAAAAAAATTTTAATCACAGTAATTTTGTAATCAGTTACATTACAGTATTACTTTCTGATAACAGTAACTAGTTCGAGTACTTTTCCATTGCAGAAAATGAAAACTCCTTTGTGATTCCTCATGCATGTTGTTTTAGTCAAGACCTTTATAATTATTCTACCATCATCACTCAGTGAAGTTTGGCCCATAATCTGTTAACTACTAACACCCCTATCTAACCTACGCGGTTTCGAGCGGTGGCCGTAAGTTCAGTTCATCATGATTCACTGCAAGTTTGGGCTCACAGTGCCTAACACCGCTTCTCACCGCGAGTCAAACTGGATAGGTGAGATAGGGGTATAACAGCAGAAATAACAGAGGGGAGCGGGTTATCGGGGGCGGGGCTTGTAGGACGACTTTCACAAACACACACAATAACGGAATCACTGCTTTCTGGCACACGGATTGCATACATTTTCTGAATAACGGATTACATTTTTGAAAATATAACTAAAAAACTGAGTACTTAAATGGTGGACCTAACGCGTTATATTACTCGTTACATCAAAAAAGTAATCCAAGTACTCTAATGCATTACTTTGTAACGCGTTACACCCAACACTGCTAATGAGTGATTGATATGATTGATATATAACAATTGATGAAGTATTACACATGGGACCTAATAAATGAATAAAATGTTGACCAAATTTAAGTTAACAACACTAACAAATTTTATATGCTACAGTTTCACACACATTAGTAAATATAGTATAGAAAATACTGTAATTATAAAAGTATAGCAAATACATACAATATGGTATAGTAAATTGTTCTCAAAGCAAGCTGGTTATTTGCATCATCAAAAATCATTGTTATTGACGGACACAGTGGTCAACATTGTTATCTCACACCTACAGGGTTGAAGGTTTGCATTTTCTCTTGTGCTTGATGGGTTTCCTCCAGGTAGTCCAATTTCCCCCCAAAGTCCAAATACATGGTTTGTAGACTGATTGGTGTTTCCAAATTGTCCATAGTATATAACTGGAGGAATAAATGTGTGACTTGCAATGAGTTGGCACTCCATCCAGTGTGTCCTCCACTTTGTGCTCTGAGCTCCCTGGGATAGACTCCAGGCCTTCACACAGGATAACCACAATGGATAGGCAGAATGCAAAATTAATGAATGACTAACATCAAAAGTGGTTATTGTATTCATTCTATACTCGTCTCCACACACTTTTGAACAAACAAGCATTGAACAAGAACATTAATGCAAACTTGGGGAGTTGATTTGAATCCAGAAGTGAGTAAAATCTGCTGTTGTAGAAAATGGATCCAAACCTGGACAATCAGAGTTGAGAAATCAAAAATACATTAACCACAAAGCTGAGCTACTATTCAACGGACCATGTGTATTACCAACATCAGTACAGCTATACCACTAAACACATGACTATATAATGAATCTGAACATGAAAACTGAATCATTTTTATTCCAGTTATTTAGAAAAAAAAATAATGTTGTAGTTCTGGTGTGTCCAGCTCTGTCTGATTTGATGATTTGATTTGACTAAAGATGAACCTGAGAGTGCTGTAGTTAGGAAAATTCCCTCCATTAAGGGAATCATGAATTCTGCTAAATATCCCTAAAACAGCTACATTAAACAGCAATTTGCAGAACCATTTAGTAGTGTTATGGACTGGTTTTATAAAAAAATTTATTTGAATTAGCAGTCATTGCAGATGTTGGTATGTACAGTACTGTACTTACTCTATAATAGGCTGTTGATATTTAATACTTGTTATGATGTGTAGTGGCAACATGTATGGGGAAGTTTTTTGTGCGTTGATCACATTTTTAAAATAGTGAGTTGAGTATACAGTATGTAGACTATTTCTATACAATCAGAAAACATGGCCTTGGACTTCACCCAATTCAGTGCTTAATAACGAGGAGAACAATTTTCTTGCTGGTAATTGCATCCTTTCTATTTTTAACTGTTTATTATATATTGAACAGAAGATATTCTAGCAAGTATTCATGTTTACTTCATTCTACAATACTAAATATCTCAGCATTTTTTAAGTGTGTCTTTATCAAACACATCTGTAATGCATATATGATTGTTGTGAGTATCAATTTTAATACATTTGCATGTGTTGAGAAAAGAAACCTAACATTAGCCTAATCTGCATGTCTTTGGACTGTGGGAGGAAACCGGACTACCCAGAGGAAACCTACCTAGCAGGGGGGAGACCATGAAAACTCCATGCACACAGAGGCAGGAATCGAACCTAGCTGGGAATTGAACCCAGACCATGTGTTGAGAAAAGAAAAGAAAATGTGTTTATTTGACATTCAATTTTAATAGAATCTAAATTGCAATGAACTCAGTCAAAGCATTTGAAACACATCAATGTGTTTATATATCGATCAAACATCAACCATATCATTAAAACTTCTTACAGTTTAGAAACTTACTTTCCTTATCTTGTTACAGTTTTAACCACCATGGATTGGAATATATCAGGCAGCAAGTGGACAGTCAGTGGTTAAAGTTGATATGTTTGAATCAGGAAAAATGGGCAAACACAAGCATCTTAGTGACTTTGACTAGAACAGGGTTAGGCATAATATTAGGCAGGTGATTTTAATGTCATGGCTGATTAATGTATAATACAAGGTCATAACTGATATAAAGGTGACAGACATGTTTGAATGTATACAAATGTAACATACTGAAGAAATGCTGTAGTAAGGTATAAAACACCTCAAGATCAACAACAAGACGGCGCGAGCCCTTAATATACGAGGAATAATAAATTTCTGCTGGCGTATATATTTATTAATGGGACCTGCATATATCAGAATTCTATTCTGTGGTAATTCCGCACTTTGTAGATATGTGTTAAATAAAGATTACATTTAAAACTGCAGATGTATTCCTTTAATAAATATTAGAACATGACAATGCAATTAATCACTCTGTCTGCTTTCTTGCAATTACTTTCTTGTAAATTTCAGGGTTTTGTTTTTTTTATTTGAACTTGTATTCCATTGAGTTTTCCACCTGCCCTGATATAACACATATTAAAGCAGAGACTAGAATGGGGGGGGAAATGAGAATGACCTCCTGAATTATTTTGATGAATGCAACAGACCATAACAGGGAATTGAAAAGAAGATGAATGAAGGAGGTGAACCCAGTTCGAGACAGATAGTAAGAGAGAGGACAGAATAAGAGAGAGAGAGAGAGAGAGAGAGAGAGAGAATGAGGTACGCAGAAGGCATGACGAATGGAAAAATGGATGGCTGAGAGAGCTGACAGTTGTGACTGAGGGAGCTGATGCAGCAGTCCATCTTCAGCTTTCTCTTTACAACAGTGGCACAGATGGCATGCAAACATACATTCAGTTCTCCGAATGGTGCACTGACATCACTGCAAAAAAAAAAAGAAAAAAAAAGACTGAGCTTGTTTTTGCTCATTTGCGGGACAGAGATTGATGTTCTCCCTTCCACTCCTGCATACTGTACAGTATTATGTCTGTACTCATTGGTGCTCTGTGGCATTGTTAAGAGATTATTAAGTGTTAAAGTGGAAAGTAAAGTTGGCTTGGGTTTGGAAAAGATGAGCCGCACATATGACATCACAGCTTCCTTTCATGGCCTTACAAGGACATGTGTGGTGCTGACGAGGATGTAACTCCCATGATTTTTATAGAGGGACACTATACATGACCTACAGTGGCAGCTCAGTTACCGATCAGACTCTCTGGGGATTAAGCCAACGCTCCACTGAGATGTTATAGGGCCCTCGAGGCAGGACTTTAACCCTGTCTGCTCCAGTGGTGCAGTATCATGGCAGACCAAGTGCTCTGACCCTAACTAACCAGGGATACAAGAAGAATTTCAATGTGCAATAATGTATATGTGACAAATAAAGTCTTAACTTTTTAAAATCTTAAATACTACACGTATACTATCGATGCATTTCATGCACTGAATAAGTAACTACAAAGGGCTGAGGCTGAAATGAGTGAAGTTTGCATACTCACTCACTCACTCACTCACTTTCTATACTGCTTAATCCTGTATACAGGATCGCATGGGGCTGGAACTTATCCCAGGAAACTTAGGGCACAAGGCAGGGTACAAATCCATCGCAGGGCACACACATACACACTACAGCAATTTGGGAACACCAATAAGCCTAATCTGCATATTTTTGGACTATGGGAGGAAACCCACCAAGCACAGGGAAAACATGCAAACTCCATGCACACAGAGGCGGGAATCAAACCTAACTGGGAATCGAACCCAGACCCTTGAGGTGCAAGGCGACAGTGCTAAGTTAGCATAGTGAGAATTTAGGATCAAAGTTATATACATTTTCAGACCTCAAACCTGATCACTGAATCAAATGCTTTTCAGTAATTGTGCAGGAGAACCAAGTTTGCCTAAAACAGATGTGCATATCATTCTGACACGGGACTTAACATATTTTTCTTGTACGATATTGGCTTAAAAAAAGCACTATTAATTATAGTGCCACTATCTGACCACTGTCTCATGTAACTACATTATGTCACATTAAATTTATGTATTGTGCTATAAATACACTCAGACATTATGGAATTTTATACAAACGCAAATGAATGAAAAATTATTCATGTATAAACACATTTAAATTAAGGGCTGAATTTCCCAGCACCTGAAATAATTAAGTAAATCCAAAATAAATATGAGGATGAAATAATGGTATGCCTACAGTATGTTAACTAGACTTAATTGAAGTAAGTAATTGAAGTAAATATATATAACTTAATGTATTGTAGTAAAAATAAACATAATATTAATATTGGGTCAGTGGTGGATCAAGCGGTTAAGACTGTGTTGCTGTTGAAAGATGGTTGTGGGTTTGAGGACCCTTACTGCTGGGTTGCCACTGTAGGGCTCTTGACCTATAATCAACCTCTCACCCCTATGTCATTACAAAATCATAGGATTATAGGATGGCAAGCTGTGAAGTGAATCTTGTACAGTAATATATATTGTTGCTAGTCCTAAATCTAGATAAGAATGAAGGCGGGTTCAAAACAACCAAAACAGCCGTAGAAATTAAGGATCTTGTTGCCTGATGTGTTAAACAGCATGAGAATGAATTTATTTGTTTATTTATTTTTATTTTCAGTTTTTGTTTATGAAGAAGGATACAACATTTTACAACAGTACAACAGTTTGTCCCACTCATCACATTCTTTACTTTAAACATAGGACTAAATGGAAATGGCATCATTTAATTGATTCAGTAAATCAAAATAGCTAGATTTGTCATGCTAAAAATAATGCAATGTATATGCTGGAGCAAGTGCTATTTTATAAGCTGCTAAATACGGAGGATAGAAGCCATATTTTTCAGTTAAATGAATTCCCAATAATTAATGCGATAATTACAGCTAAATCTATTAATTTAGCAATATACTGTACAAGACTCACTTCACTGCTTGCCATCCTATAATCCTTTAAATAATTCATCAAAGGTGTCTGAGAAGCAACTTACGGTAAGCAGGTGCATAAACCAACTCTGAATACGAGGAACTTTGCCCTGTGAATACTGACGTAACTTTCGGACTTAAGCTGCAACTCTAATTATGGCTCAATGAACACAGGAGAGAGGATTATTATAGATTTAATGAGTAAGCTTCATTTGTTAGTTATTTCATCCAACATGGTGGCCAGATTGGGAAGTAAACACTTAGGACACACACATGCCAGAGCATTGCTGCAGATGGACTCGAGGCTTTATTTTCTCAGAAAATATTTGCCCAGCCTGTGTGTGGGTGCTAGAACTTATAGAGGACAGTTAGGCATAGTAAGGCACGGGAGCTCACTCAACATTTAATACACAGCATGGAGTGTGTGTGTTTGTGTGTGTGTGTGTGTGTGAGAGAAAGAAAGAGAGCATGTCTTATCCACAGGCATATGTCAATGTTTATGAACATTTCATAAGCTCAATATATATATTGTGTTCTTCAAAATGTTAAAGCATTATAATAACCTCTGATGCTCATGCATATGGACAGAAATGTTGTACAATGCATGCTTTATATGTGAATTTCATAGTAAGTCTCTCGACTAGAGTTGCCCGAGACTCGGTCAGGTGGTGAATTCTGGCTTCCTGTGTTTTTCGGGAATTAAAGGAGATCTGCAAATGTCCCAATCCGACAGTACAGAACAGCAGCCGGCTGCTTCTGGTGCACTTTAATTAGTTGGAAGTGCCTCGAGATGCTCTGAACACTTCCAAAGAATTTTAAATTGTGTTCCAACACCGCTGGCATTTCCCCATGTCTCCTTTCATTTGTATTCATGCCTATTTGGTAGGGAGAAATATCATGTTAACTACCCTCAGTTCTCTCAGTATCAACTCTTGCCTTGAGTTAATATGAGGCTTTTATGATTTTTTTTTTTTGCATTTTTGTATTTCAAAAATTTATTTTTTTTTATACGAGGAAAATAATCGTATACAATATTACATTATTTGTGAATAGAGTCCCTGATCTTCTTGCAGCAATGAAACAGTCATTAGACATCTTAATGAGGCACAGTCAAATTCATTACCATTTGAGCTTGCAAATGAAAAAAATAACTGCTGATGTCGACGCATTTGTAATATTTCTAATCAAAGAGAATATCTAAATAATATTTGAGTTATTTTTCATATACAATGCCTTCATGATGATCTATGTTTTATATACAGTATGTAATGATATTTGATTATGAGCATTATAGTGAGAACAACCACTGCAGAAATTTCTCCTGTCTATCAAACCAGGCGATGTTGCTCTATCCCGGGTAAGCATGTTAATTTGTGTCAGCCTTTGGCAAATCCGACAAATAAGTGCAGTTGTCAGAAATCATGCAAAAGTGACAGAGTAAGTGGGTAATCTGATAAACAGGAAAAAGTGATAAAACGTTAAAGCATACATCAAGATAGTATAGTGTCAAGTTCACAGGGCTAGAAAAATTATGGACAAAACAAACAAAAAAAAACAAAGGGTAAATTCTAGAACAAAGTTAATTCACAGAATGGTGCAAAACCAAGATTTGAAATGTAGCTTTTATTTCACCTGATTGCACTGATATGATCATGTACTGTCATTCTCTCTTTTTACTTAATAATATATCTTGCTGGTGCAGACACTTCAGCTTCCACTTGTATATACAAGCATCATATACATTTCCATAAAAACAGTATATTCTTATTATTTAATTAATCTGCATTCTTTTAAATAATATTACCATTTTGATTTTTAAATTTATCCTAGCTTTAACATTCTTCTACACCTTGTTGCTTGTATGTTGTTGTACAATCTGCGACTGCTGTATAGTTAAAAGTTTCCTTTAGGATTAATCTATCTATCTATCTATCTATCTATCTATCTATCTATCTATCTATCTATCTATCTACCTATCTATCTATCTACCTATCTATCTATCTATCTATCCTTTTAGGTATTATTAAATAGTTTATTTAAATTCTTATTTTTAGGATTTTCAGGTGTAGTGGTTAGCACTGTGACCTTGCACCTCCTGGATTGAGGGTTCGGTTCCTGCCTCAGGTCTGCATGCATGGAATTTGCCTGTTCTCCCGTACTTAGTGAATTTCTCTCCACGTTTCAGTGACATGCAGATAGGGTTAATTGGGCGTTCCTAAATTGCCCATTTTGTGCCCGTGTCCTTCAATGGATTGGCAATGTGTCAAGGGTATACCTCGCCTCGTGTGCCAAAAGTACTGTATCTTGAGATGGCCCCCATGACCCTGTACAGAATAAACAGCATAGACGATGAATGAATATGCATTTTCAGTTCATTTTATATGTGCATTATGTGTAACACTACTACTACTACTTCTAATAATAATAATAATAATAATAACTTTTTATTTGTATTATGTAAATGTACAGTAATACTTTGTGTTCATATTCAATTATAATTGTAACTTTTGTTTTCAAATATTTTATTTAAATGATTAATTTAATTTAAATTATAATATTTATATAATTTTTAATATACATTATGTGCAATAATAATAATAATAATAATAATAATAATAATAATATTGTTGTGTGTGTTTTTTAACTCTAATTCTCAACCTAATCTGGTTAGATGTTCATATTTTATACTTTTTCTAAAGGGATAAGTTAATTAAAATCACTCAAGGAATACAATTAACAAGGTGCTTAGCTTTACAGATCACTTGCACAATGCCTCATAAACATTGCATGCACATTTCTGTGTGTTCACGCATTATTTATTTTTTATTCTTTGAGCGCAGCACTGTTATATACATCTCTTGTTGAGAAACATTATTCGAAGGTGAATTATTTTTCGATTCCATTTTGTCCTCTGTGCCTATCAGCTCTTGTCCAAACAAGCCCTGTATTAGAAATCTGGACCTCATGTAGCTGTTTCTCTTGTTATTTCTTCCAAACTCACTCACACACTCATTGTACGTATTTGCTCAACATGTTCTCGGCATCAAAACAGGACTATTTGTATGAGCTACTTTCAGTGAAGTCAGAGAGCTGCTTGATGGACTGGTGTGGGTGGACATAAGAGAAGGGTGGGAGTGGGTGGGGGGGTGAGTGAGAGAGAGAGAGTGCTCATGGAGACCTTTTTGGAGTGTTGAGAGGTGGTGTGTGGGCTCTGATGCATATTTATAAATGTCACGTTGCAGAGCAGGAGTTGATGTGGGAATGGCTCTCTGTGGATGTGGGAATGGCTCTCTGGTGGGGCCTGCACTCATCCCTGACTACTCCATGCATTTCACACTCATTACACCCATTTGTAGGTTCTCTACCTATGAATTTCTATCCATGACAGAAATATAAATTTGCTGTCATTTTTATTAATAATGTCTGATATTAAAGCTGGGGTGTTATACGAGGAAATGGCTATGCTATTGAAATCATTCCCTATGATAAATTGGCACAAAAATATGCTACAATATTTTTTAAATCAGAGAAGATTACAATCTTGAAAACCTTCTGAAGGCTTACTCATTCATTCTCTATACTGCTTAACCACCTATGCCAGGGGACTATGGGGAAGAAAACGTGGATCTAGTTTGGATGTGGTGCCAATAGTCATACACACACACAAACTACAGGGAATTTGGGAATGCATGTCTGCCGACTGTGGAAACTAGATTAACCAGAGGAAACCCACCATGCACAGAGAGAACAGGCAATCTCCACGCATACAGACAGAGAATCAAACCCTAGACCCTGGAGGTGTGACGCCACTGTGCTGACCACTACACCACCACTATTTACTCAATGGTTTCAACCCAGTAGTTTCCCCAACCAAATAACTGTCTTATCATCCCAATAACACCTCATCATCTATACTGCCTTCTCCTGTATACAGGGTCGAGGGGACAAGGCACAAGGCGGGGTCCATCATAAACAGGGTGCTAGTCCATCACAGAGGACACACACTACAGGCAATTTGAGAACACCAATTAGCCAAATCTGCATGTTTTTGGATTGTGGGAGAAAACCAGAGGAAACCCACCAAGCAGACCCGAGGTAGGAACTAAACCTGGACTATGGAGATGCAAGGCGACAGAGCTAACCACTACAGTATGACACATAGCACCATGTCTGAAATTGTTTTATTCCCTATTAACCACTGACATTTTAAATCTTTAAAAAAATTAATTAACACTTTTAGACATTAACATTTTACCTGCAAAACAAATTAATACTGTATAATTGTTTTCATAGTTGTCATACTTACTGTATATGATTCAGACAAATGTTATTATTACAAAAGATAACCCGAGTTAATGCAAAATGCAGGTTTTAAATAATGATTTATTTTATTAAGGGGAAAAAAAACTGTCCAAACCTACAGTACCTGGCCCTATGTGAAAAAGTATTTGCCCCTAAACCTAATAACTGGTTGTGCCACCCTTGGCGGCAACAACTGCAATAAAGTGTTTGTGATAACTGACAATGAATCTTTCACATCGCTGTGGAGGAATTTTGGCCCACTCTTTTGCAAAGCACCGTAGTGTAGGTTCACTCACCAGCCTCTATTTTTCCTCTGTTTCATGCTAAGGTAAAATGGAGGCAAAAGGTCAAACACTATTTTGCATATAAGACTTCAAACAGACAGGGATGGTCCAAGAGTGTAGTCAGGCAAGGGCTAGCAAATACCCATACACATCCATACACACCCATACCCATAGCAGGATTAACACGGCTCAGAACTGGAAAGGTTGGCAAGACTTTGCATGGAAACCATGTGTCTTTAAAGTTCTTAACTAGGGAGCAAATTTGAAGTGACTAACTGATTAAAACATTCTGGTCCTCTGATGTCAAGGAGGGATTTTTCTTCTCCTCAGCTGTTGTTACAAAGTTATTTAAAGAGGACCCATTAGGCAAAATTCACCTTTTAGTCAATTTTATACATTCATACAGTATACGGTCTCCAGTGCATTCTCAGATTTTTGTTAAATTTTCATGATTGCATTGTCTGGGACTTAATCAAGACAAATTAATTAACCCCCTGCCTCAGTAATGTGACCTCATATAAAAAGAGTACATCTACTGGCATTACTCAAAAGTCGAAATAACTTATTTACATAGACACTAAAACTGTAAGTTTGGAAGAGGAGTGAAACAGAGGGAGCATGAGGTACAAAGTAGATGTATTATTTGAAAGGGATTTCAGCTGGAGCATTAACACTAGTGATGAGAATTTTTAATCATTTTAGTGACTCGTTTTTTTTAATCTCTTCCATCAAAATGAACGAATCTTTTTTTTGAGTCAGTTAGTTCATTTCGTTCTTTTGATCAGAAATAAAATAAAATGTTACATTTTCAATAAACAGACCCCCAATACATCTACATACACAAATTTTGGCTATAGTTCCAGTAATGAAAATATTACAATGCTGCTAAGGACATATTATAATAAACAGAATGAGTAGCTCACCTCTCATATCTTCTAGTCTGAGCCGTTCATTCTATTGAAACTTTTGCGCTGCATAGCATCTATGGGAGTCACGTGACAAAAGAACGAACGATTCAGATCAAAAGACTCAAAGGTAACTACTCATTTCTGTTCCCTGTACATAACCTACAGAGATATTGCGATGCTTTGCGCATGTGCGCCCAGTAGAATGAACGAATCACTCTCTGAGACTACTCGTTCTTCTGAGTCACGTTAAAGACTCGTTCAAAAAGAACAAATCGTTCATGAACGACCCATCACTACATTGGACTACTAATCAGAAAGTCCCTGGTTCGAACCCCAGCACCACCAAGTTCCCACTGTTGAGCCCTTGAGCAAGACCCTTAACCCTCAACTTGATAAAATGGCCCTCTACCAAATGTCATAAATGTACATTGAGACATATAAAGTGTATCAGTATATGTTTTTATGGTATTTGGATTTAAACTCTGCAGGTGTCAGAACCTAAACTTTTTGTTGTTATTGTTGTTGTTCTTGTGTGTTTTTCGAGCCTTACCACTCTACTACTGCCTTCAGGGACACCGGGAAAAAAAATACCCGATTCAGCATGGCATGTGAATTCTGATTCTGACAGTTCCTCAGCCTCAGCTACGTCACTCGAGTATATAACTATTCCCAACTAAACTTTTTTTGTTTGTTATATATATTTATATATATTAAATATTTGTTTTGGATGTAATATTCATTATTTAATTTTTTTTTCTTCTTTCTAAAATCTGAAAAAGCTAGTATGCACACTTTAAAACACCTTGTGATTAGAAAACACTTGTGATAAGTGACCTTGATTAGGCAGTTACTGTGCTGAATACCGAATGAAGAAATGGTGTTGCATAGTGATAGAATTTTATGGTAATGAGCATAGTCTTTGTTTATACTGCTTGTTCATACTAGCATATGTGTGAATCTTAAAAAAAAAAAAAAAAAACTTCTAATAAGCTATCAATGCTTGCTTACTTTACTCCCTGTTAAGAAAGTCTGAATCGCCCCAAGGCTTCTGACTTATTAAAGTTCAAGTCTTATATGAGAAAAGGTTTAACTAAATGTATCTACAACCTTCTCTTTGCAATAAACTCCTTTGTGAAAAAGCAACCCCATAACATCTTTGGGTAAAAAAAAGGGAGACTAATAAATATTTCCAGCCTCTATCAGTGTGCATTGCCTTGATCTTTCCCTAAAGGACAAAGAGCTGGGTAAACATCATGAAAAATTGAAGGGAGGAATCTCAGCTGACTTGCTAATGTAGCAGCTGCTGAGAGACCAAAACGCTGCGTGGGTCTCAGAGGGACCTTATCCCAATGCGCCATTGCAATCTGCTCCATTTATGCATGATCGACAATAGCCAAACCTAAAAAACAAGCAAACAAAAAAAAGAAAAAGCAGTGACAGGACTAAAGTCAAACAGGTGGCTATGTGCCACCAAGCTGAGCATGTTGCAGTGCAACAAAGCGTTGTTTGACTCATTCGGGCCAACTCATCTGTGAAGGCTCGTGAGATTGGTACATTATCATGCTTTTGGTGTATGAAAAAAAGAGTGGTGTTCTGCAATCTGTGTCCTGTAAATGTGCTCATTATTTGTGTTAATTGTTTGTAAACATTATGTAAAGATAATGACCATGATGCGGTAAAACTGTAGTGATCTCTCAGCCATAATACATTCTATATATTCACAGATGATCTCCACAGGAAATGAAAGTTCTTCACATTCTTAGTAACCTAAAAAAATCATGTTAGATGATAGTTATAACTATCTAGTAATAATTATTTCCCTGTATATTTCATCTTTAAGAAAATGTTAGTCCAGGTCATCTCCCTAATGAACCTCAATGTACATTAATTTCAATCTCCCCCACACACACACAGAGTACACAACCCATGGACCTTTAGCTTTTTTTTTTCGAAAACATACTGATATCAAATGGTTTGAAGTATTCAGGAAGCCCCAAGTGCTGACATGAGATATGAATGCAAACATATGCGTGAATGAATGTGAAGTTTACTCAAGCCAAACATACATAATGCAGCTGTAACGAAAAGTGAGATAGAATCAGAAATTTGCAAACCAGAAGCGCTAACACGCTCCAAAAAAAAAAAGGAAAAACATATATACACTACCGTTCAAAAGTTTGGGGTCACTTGCAAATTTCTTTGTTTTTGTTTAGTGATTTATTTTCTACA
>JAQMYJ010000021.1:7414501-7425454 GCA_030014305.1 Clarias laeviceps
TAATGTGGGGGCCCTCCTAGCGGCGGGTAGGAATTGGACACCACTAATATTGGGGAGAAAATTGGAACCCCCCCCCCCCCCCAAAAAAAAAAAGTAGTTTGCTCATTGTCTAGCAAAGGCATCAACTCATGACTATGACCTCGAATTGATATTTTTCGAAAACAACAGTTATTCCCAACCTTGGTCCTGGAGGAGACCCCTGTGTTCCACTTTTTTTTCCAGCTCCCAGCACAACTGATTTGTTAAATCATGTATTTAACAACCTTTTCTAAATAGAAGTGAGTGTGGGAGTGCTGCAAAAATATTAAACTATGCAGAGCAGGGGTGTCCTCCAGGGCCAGGTTTGGGAGTCACTGCTATAAAAGATCCCCATATGTCACGCTGAGCCGCTGGTCAACCTGTGGCCTAGTAGTCCTTCACTCATTTATAGAATCACAGTTATACAAATAAGTTAAATAGCTTTGTCTATAAAACCATCTTCCTAGAGGAAAGAAAGTTCTTAAGAAGTGGATGCCTTATATCCATATACTGTAGTCCCTATCCGGTAAGCAATGATTCATGCAACTGTGCTTAGTGATAAGTGTCACTGTCTAAGCTTTGCCCCACAGGAGAAATAAAGGTGCACGCAGCCACCTATCTGAAAATGTACTGTAGTTCCCCTGCCGTAGATTAATGTAACGCACGCTGTAAAAAATTGCTCTTAAAAAACAATCTGACAGTACTGTACTGTTTTCCATTAAAGCAGTAATGTGCTGTAGAAAACAATGTATTCTGGGAAATATTTTGCACTTTTTAACAGTAGTCTACTCCTATTTGCTAATGTTTTAAATAACGATACATTTCAGTATTTTTTGGAAATTGATTGGAGTGTATAAATGCAAAGCTGATCAAATCTCATTACTGTTCTATCGAAGTAATTTAAAAGATAATTTTCAGTCAAGTATACGTGAACTTGCTGCAAACGTCATTACTTAGATATATAGCTTTTATTCTGAAGAGGACAAACGAGGAAGTCCTTTGTCTTCAACTTCAACAAACTGAGCGGTAATTTAAACCTTTTTCAAAAATTTTTTGACAGTATTTTATTCATAAAGGTTGTACTACCAGAAGCAATGCATGATGTTCATGCTTCGTAAGCTGTCGAGTTTGTGAAAATGTGTTTAGAACGTACTTCAGTGCTAACATGTGGGTAACTCGAGCATTTATATTTTCATGGATTTTGCTCTCACCAAGCCTTATTACACTGTTTTAAATTGTCTTTTTGATGTTAAATAGTGTTCATTGTTTCATGCTAGGTGTTAACCATCATTTTTAGCAGAGATTGATCAAATATTGCATGTTGAAAATTATTTACTATCTATATAGTTATTTATATCTATATACAGTAGTTATAAACTCTCATTTCTGCTGATAAGGTACTATAGAGTTAATTATATAGTTAATGATTTTTGATTATATTTGATTTCTCTTTGGGCTAACCTTAAAATTTCATAAAAGTTGTTAAGCAACCTTTGTTAATGTTAGGATAGGGTTGAGACATTTTGTTAGACAATGCTGTGTGAATATCACCTTACTATCTGAGTTGTCGTTGTTTGACAATTCTAGAGAAAGATTCTAAATTACTGCTTTTTTGCAGTGGTACTCTGGAATAAACCTGGAGAGAAACAATGAGCCAAGGAGTGATTACAGGTACTGTGCATGTGTCCCCTCACAGGACCCGTAGAAAGTAAATACCAAAAAGTTACTTGTACTGTACTGTTTTATTATTACTTGTATTGTTATTATTACTGAACATTTCTACAATTTAAAATGCTTGTAATGTTTTAACAAGTTTTTTTATGCATACTTTAATGCTAAATAATAATAATAATAATAATAATAATAATTGCCATGATCATGCCTCTTATATGCAATTTAAGAATTATTTATGGCTATTGTTTTTACTTTTTAATTAAAAATTTTTGTTAAATTTTTTTTTTCTGTGACTCGTTCCTTGGGTCATTTTTTGACTCTACCTTTTAATAAAAGTTTTTGTTTTATATCCTTTCTGACATGTTTATTGTATATTTTATAGATATTTACAGAGCAATACTTTTCTACTTTTATTTGGAATTTTTAATATAATAAGATTTATATTGTAGATTTTTTTTTATTTTAAACCTCAAGTTATTTTATTATCAATTATACCTTTGTTTAATAGACAGAGAAAATAAAAGTTAAACTGAGATAATCAGTTACGCATTTAATTTTTACAGAAAATTGCTGTAAAATACATATTGTATGTATACTGTAAAATGACAGTAGATTGCTGGTGTATGTGCTGCCAGGATTCTACTGTGAATTGTAAAAAATACAGAAATATACTGTGTTTTATGTTTACAGTAATAAACTGTAAAGTAATTTAACAGTATGAGTAGTGTAAAATTACAGGAGATTGCTGGCAACTGTGCTGCAATTTTTTTACAGTGCAGGTGTACTGAAACATGGAACAGGGGTTTAGTCTCAGGGAGTTTCTCCTTGCCAGTGCTGCCTCCAGCTTAGAGATAAACTGCTAAAGATAAACAACGTCTATATTTTTCAATTTATATTTAGAATCTTTATTTCTGTAAAGCTGCTGTGTGACAACGTCCCATTGTTGACAAAGCCTTATGCAAATAAATTTGAATTTAATTGAATGGAGGTTCCACATGGTCAATTTTTGGTCCACTTTTTTTTTCAGACTGGCTTCATGATTTTGAAACACTCCTCTCCTACTGTATACAGTAAGTCCCCTACATACAGTACAAACATTTGAGTTATGAACTTTCATAGATGCAACCATGCATTGGAACATGCTCAATCGTGGATATTAGATCACATGTCCATATTGTAATGTGTGTGCATCCTGTACAAGTGGTTGTGGTGTAGATTGTGGTGTATAAGTTCTCCCGTGTATGAAGTTCAATAGTGCAGTTCAAGCCCAGGATGTCCAGAAGCAAGCATAAAAGCAGCGACGATGAAGCTTATACTGCTTAGAAGCACCAAGCAATAACACTGGGGACAAAAGTGAAAATAATTGAGAGAATAGAGCAAGATACAAGGTTCATTCCTTTAACATAAATCATTCAACCATTGGCATGATTTTAAAGAACAAGGAATTATGTGTCCTGCTACCTAGACAATTTTTGTTGGACTTACAAACAAATTGCACTTACAAACAAGCTCTCAGAACAGGGCTTGTTTGTACGTAGGGGACTTGCTGTGCAAGGAGGCATCTTTGGCATAAGGTCCAAAAAGTCACAGCTTTCACATATAAGGCAGAAGGGATTGTGTTAACCACACTTAAAGAATAACCCCATATACTGGTGTCCCATCTCCAGTAGTAAAAGATCAGTCAACACACCTAAACGAAGCTTCTGAATTTGGAGCTCTCCAATGCCAGTAACAAAACAGATATTATAGTGATGTGGTATCATACACAGGATGCAATAATGTCCTCACCAGGGAGTCATCAATGAGACTGTACTCTGTAGTTCTGCAAAACACATTTCACATACTCTCAGGAAATAACAGTGCCAGAACATGAAATATGTAAAACAGTGTATACTACCGTAGAGGACTCTAGGAAAATATCATGCTGGGACATGAATTTGCAGAAACAGCACTGACTGTGTGACAGCAACCATCCACCTTCCCCAAGCTACTACAATAAACATTGAACTAAAATGTTTAGCTCAATCTTTCATAGCTTTGCTTTGCCATCTTATATATTGTACAGTAGAGCTGATCTCTTCACTTAATTACTATTTTATTTAATAAACATTGTTTCATGTTATGTATTCGTAGGCTGTGAAATATTGAAGCAGATGTGAAGAATAGAGGCACACGGTGCATCTAATGATGATTGATAAACTGATCAATTTTTTTATTATTATTTTGTCTAATGTATGAGCACGCTTTCATGACTCCAAGCTCCCCTTAAACACCACTGGTATCCATGGAGACCAGCTGAGCCATCTGGGCCCACAGGATCACGTGGTGTAATAAGATTCACAAATAATAAATGCTTCTTTTAATAAACTACATAATTTGCAGAACAGAGGGGCACATTTTATCCTTCATGCGTGCCATCTAAGCCATAAAAGCAGTAATGTCCTCATTTAACTAATGCATGCTGTCAGGAAGTCTGAGAGAAAAAGTAACAGGCATTCGCATAAGCACTGTCTGTACTGTCTCAGTCAACACAATTTACCTGCCATGGAAGCGGTTAAATTAATTTTGTTGAAAGGCAAAATACTCAGCACTTAGTAGAAAATACTCTCTGTGGTCTTCACCAAGATTGACAAATTGTCCGTGATCAAATCCATCATCCCAATGCTCTTCAGTGTGTTGATCCCCCTAGAACATCAGGAGAGCTACAGGATGCACTTCAACATCATCATCCCGAGCAGACCGGTCACCAAACTCAGCAACCTAAATCTTTTCCAACCCACTAGCCAGTGGCTAAATGACATCCTGACAAATTGCTTCCAGACTGTTAGACTATAGTCCCCCTTAACATCTAGCACTGGTTCCCAACGCTGCTGTGTATTGAGCCCCCTTTTTCTACAGCTTCTAGACTCATGACTGTGCTCCCAACCATCACACCAACAACACAATCAAATTTCTGTATGACATGACTGA
This sequence comes from Clarias laeviceps, assembly GCA_030014305.1. Lineage (NCBI taxonomy): Eukaryota > Metazoa > Chordata > Actinopteri > Siluriformes > Clariidae > Clarias > Clarias laeviceps. The sequence continues at coordinate 7,419,164 of JAQMYJ010000021.1, forward strand.
GGATAGACAAGACAACCTACAGGGAGGAGGTCCAAAGATTGATACTGTTGTGTTCAGAAAACAATCTTGTCCTGACTGAAAATAAACTTCTGGAAGTACAGATCCATTACATCCAATCCATTATGCATCAACCTAGACTGTGTGAAAAGAATCCCTGCTTTTGTGTTCCTAGTTACACAGTGATCTCTCCTGGACCACTAACACCACAGCAGTAGTCATAGGCATAGCAGTGGCTCTATATGATTTCTCAGAGGGGGAGTATAGGGGCCTTGTGGAGGATTTTATGATATGGTGCAGGTCAAAGTATCTCTAGCTTTACACCTCTAAAACCGTGGAGATGGTGATAAAATTTCATCAGAATGGGTCCATACTACACACAACCAGTCACAATTGAGGGAGTTAATGTTGAGGTAGTGAGGACATATAAATACCAAGGCTACTACTGGATGACAAACTGGACTGGTCAGATCAAGCAGAACATCTATACCAAAAAGTCCAAATTTGATGTTATTTCTGTAAAACCAGGAAACCAGACTCTTTAAGCATATGCGAAAAGCTCCTACAGACGTTTTACCAATCAGTGGTGGCCAGTAAACTCTTATATGCTGTAATGTTGAGGAGGAAACCTTGAAAGCAGAGATGCCACACAATGGAACAAGGTGGTTAGGAGAGTGGAATCTGTGGTTAGCGTAATGCTTGACTCACTGGAGCTGGTGCTGGAAATGAGGAACTTGAACTAATTGCTGTCCATCATGTTCAACACCAGTCTCCCACTGTTTTAGAGGTTTTGCCAAGTAGAAGCTTCATACAGTGGAGTTTTTGCCAAGCAGAAGAGCATGTTCAGTGGCAGACTTCTATCACAGAGCAGCTTTACTGAGAGAATCAGGAAATCCTTTTTCCCAAGGGCCATACACTGTTTTAACACCTCTTTACAGTGCCAGAGGACGTGATTGGGATTATTGCTTGTGATGGTCATTCTGCTACTACACATTTTCAGTTATTCATGTAGGTCTCCTATTATAACAGGCTCATATTTACTGTATCTACTTATCAAGTCCCCTAACCAGCATTGACTTCCATTACCTAATTTTTTGGAACTGCTGTCACTTTTAATTGATGTTTCTCAATTTCACATCTCAACTTGCACTTGTCTGTCCACTGAATATTCACCCTCATACTCACATTCTTTATACACATTCTTTATACACTAGTAAAGTATATTTTGGTGTCTTTTAGTCATTTCTGTTGATGCAAGGGTCATCTCCCACATGTGTTTTTTTCCCCCTAAGAAACATATTCCTATTGTGTTACTATCCTTGCTACTGGATGTTTGAAATTTCCTCTGGGACCAGTGAAGGATGGATGGATGTATGCATGCATCAAGTGTACACTGACACACTGTATTACTTCATGATATGTCCGCTGTTCAGCAGCAGATGACAAGAGGGTTCTTCAGAGGGTCATCGAGACCTCCCAGAAAAATCATCGGCTGCTTGCGGCGCTCCTTGGAAGACTCTTCACACAACCAGAGCACAGCAACCATGTCCTTCCTCAAAGACTCATCCTACACTGAACATCATCTGTTTGACCTGCTGCCCTCTGGCAGACACTTCAGTTCCATCATATCATGGACAAACAGACTTAAGGACAGCTTATACCCCTGAGCCATACAAGAAAGGAACACTGCCAAACTGTGGCGCTGACTGTAAGGGACCATCAGTACTTCACATTTACTGTACACACTTACAGTTCTACAGACCTGCTGTAGCATGTATTTATTCACATCTGCACTACCTGTACATATGAGCATAGAAATCAGGAAACATGCAATATCCGTCCATACATCCATACATCCTTCGCAAAAATCAGTCATTCATTCACAGTGAGCTAAGAAAATTTCTTCAGAAAACAAAACTAAATCCGGGTCACATCTAAAGCTTTACCTTCTTGCAGAAACTGTGCACACATTTTAATTTTCCTCATTTACAATTTAAAGAGGAAAAAAAAGCTTTTACTCCTTACATTATCTTTCAGGTCTAGTTACTAATTCATTTACCTCTGTACCATTTACCACAACACAATCATTGTTTGCACAGATATTCTGTATATAACCATATATCCTATTTATAATACCAACTGCAGCTTCTGTACATAAGTCACTCACAATGCTGTACAGTAAATATGACCTCTATAAATATATTTAGTTATTTATTGTAATTAGGCCATTAACGCATTTCTGGTTAGATGCTAACTGCATTTCATTTGCTTTGTGCGTGCACTATGCACAATGACATGGTAAATCTAATCTAATCTAATCTAATCTAATCTAATCAATCACATATTAATATCTGGGTATTTTATTTTTTAATATTTACTTATATATTACATATTCTTATTATTTATTAATTATATTATTTCTATTTATTTTATTTAATAATATGTTTATATACATATAATAAAAAATAATAAGTTAAAAACTCATCATTTAAAAAAAAGTGCATACAAATATAAATAAATTGGGTTAAATTAGATTTGTGGTCTTTCTTATTTATCTTAAATGGGTTGGCTATTTCATTTTGTTCAATCCAAGATGATAGAACGTTTATTAAAGTCACATTGCTATTTTAATTACACATGGCTATTTATGAACTTAAAGGTGTTCAGACTGTATGATTTCTATTAATGTGGCTTATTCATACTGTGTGATTTACCTTTTAAAGATTGACACAGACCGTACAAGGTTCTCCAAATTTATATTACATGTGTAATTTGAAGAGAGAAAAAAAGTCACTATAGCAAAAGCAATGTGTTGTATAAACATTAAAATAACTGAACACAGACAAGGCTGATCCTGTGTACACTAATGAATATCAATGAGTATGCAAATACAATGGTCATGTGACAAGGTTTAAAAACAAACAAGATCTTGGAAAGTGAAGATTTTTCTTGGCAGATTCTGTTGATTCTTGACAGATTCTGTTGCCAAGAAAAATTATGTTCATGTTTTTTTTTTTTTTTTTGCAAGTTTTTTTTTTCTTCTGAAGACTCTTTAGTTGGTGGCTGTGTGACCTAAAGAGTCTGAAGACTCTTTAGTTCACACAGCCAGAGAACAGCAACCAATATCCTCTTGTCCACCATGATGGTCCATGATGGTTGTTTAGAAGAAAATAATAATGAGGTCTTAGGTCATGTGACCTCAGTGCTGTGAAAGAGAGATTGGGCCTAAATTGCATACTAAAAGTACAGGCTGCACAAAACAATTTAGATTTTTTTAAAGATAGATGTTCAAGGCCAAGATAATAATAATAATAATAATAATAATAATAATAATAATAGGTAGATTGCAGCATGTTTTGATAGTCAGATTGTTACTTAGGATGACGTTGCAGTTTTTCTTGCTTTCGACACCAAAGTATGAATCAATAATGGCCCGGAAAATCAGATCGAAAATCATCTCATGTGTCTGTTGGTCTGTTGGATACAGTTTTATTGGCGAACATATTTGCAGATGCAGTGTCAGTTCTGTGTTTGTTCCACTCAATATTTTGTCACCACAGAGCATTGGAAAAGATGTAATGGAGAGAAACGCACACACACACACACACGCACACACACTGAAAGTGCTCTGATTAATTGTGTTAATTGCAAATGATTAGTGTGGGTGTAAAGTGATAACTGCTCTCTTTAGGCTCTCTCATGCCAACTCTCTCTCTCTCTCTCTCTCTCTCTCCAGTGATCGTTTCTCCTTTTATCGCTCTCGTGTCCTGCTGTGGAACTCGGGACTTGTATTTCACTGAGCTCCGTCTTCAGTAGCATTTTAAAAAGTTTAAAACATCAGCTTAAACACCATCCTACATATTGTTACCCTCAGTGACAGCTGACAGCTCATGTTTCCTCTCCACTACCCCATGGTTCCATTTATGTTGCATCATATCATGGTGCTACAGAGCTCATATTAGTGTGTTATCTGAAACAAGCCAGACCTTCTTTGTCAGTGGGATGGATCCTGTTTTCCTGCTGGTCATTCTCTAACAGTTACAAATTTCGCATTGTACGTATGAACAAAGCCAAACAAAAATCTTAAAGAAATAAAAGGAAGCGCTGGCTCTCATAATTCTCTCTATCGGGCCGGCTCATCCTGTGTCGACTCTAAATGAGCTTTTCAGCAGCTTGGCTGTGATAAAGCCCATTGTGAAGCCATGTTATTGGCTGGCACGGTGCTGCCTTGATAGTAAATCAGCTGCTTCTTCTTCAGCTCCATTCATTAAAAGTCTATTATCTCCAAGTGCAGAGCTTCACAATCGCAACTGCCCACTGTGCCTACAGAGCCCCGAGAGAGATAGAGACAGGGAGAGGAAGTAAAGGGGTTGCAAGTGGACCGAAAACAAACATGGCTCCAAGGAGACACTGTTGGCTCTTGAACATCATTGCTGGAAGTGTAGGTTGAAGCTGGTCCAAAAATAAGATTAGTCTCTTAATGTCTGCTTTGATTTACTGAGTCCCTGTTTCAATGTCTTATTCTCGTGTCATAGTAATATCATTATTTTAAAATCAGAAATATTTATGCACTGAAAAAAAAAAACAAAGGTTGGTAGTAGTAGTAATAATAATAATAATAATAATAATAATAATAATGCATTGTTGCATCACACCTCCAGAATCGAGGGTTTGATTCCCATCCTGGGTCTGTGTGCATGGACTTAATTGCAATTTATAATTACATTCAATTAATTCTATCTCAATTTCATTTTATCATACTCATTCTAACTGTCAGAAATAGTCTTGTCCCAATGGTGAACATTCCTGACCTTGTTGTTCAGCTTCACCTAGCTGGAGGATGTGTCTCATTTGGAGCACATCATTTACATAGACATGTCCTGCGATGGATTGGCACTCCTTCCAGGGTGAACCCCGCCTCGTGCCATAAGTCTCCTGAGATAGGCTCCAGGCCCCCTGTATACAAGATAAAGCAATATAGACAATGAGTGAGTGATTTTCACAGACAGTAAAACAAGAGGAGTGAAACGGGAGGAGAATTTTAAATTATAAATAAAAAATATATTAATTTTATATTAATTTGCATGGCAAACAAATGGAAAATGGGAAAAAATTTAAATAATTCAGGACATAGTCTGTTTATTTAAAATGATTGTAAACTAAATTGGGGTTGTGTGATTTTTGATATTTTCATATGCATTTATTTATTTTTCATATGCAATGTTTCTCGCTGTGTTGGCTTTAAGGCATAAGGTGAAAGTATTATGAAATCTATTGAAGGATCGAAGGGCCTTCAAGTCAAACTGGACTTTTGATTGTTTAGAAAAACTGAACACAATTATAAGAATATAGAATTTATTTCTCTATATAATCTCCTGCTACACTAATGCACTTATCCCAGTGTTTCACTAGTGCTTGGACACCATCAAAGGTTTTCCCAGAGCCATATAGGGAAATTGGCAATAACTCCCTGCAGAGTTCCTGTAATGTGCAAGTGGTGCGGAGGAAAGTATGAGGTCATGCAAAAACAGGATGCCTTTGGGGATCAAATGAGAATGTTTTGATGCTTCTTGTTTTATACAACAAAATTCATTGTCAAATAATGATATTGTTCCAAACAGTTGATGTACTAAATTCATACTGTATACTGTTCCATGGCTGTGTATAGTGCATAGTTGTTAAAAGACTTATAGTGAAATGTTTAAAGTGAAGTGTTTAAATGCAGTGCACACTATTCACTTCTCTCCAGAGAGTCTGCTCAGCCGTTAGAGCTCAGCAGTATCACCAGTTTGCACCAGTCTTATTAAAGAAACAGGCCATTTGTAAAACACTAATGATCTCAACAGAGGGTCTGGGCTCAGTGTTCATATTGTGGGCTTTACGTTTAATTTCATAATTTGAATCCTCTATTGTTACTGAAAATATATTCCAAGGCTCAGTGAGCTGTGATTTTTTTTATTAATTTATTATTTTTTGATAGCATAAACAAATGTATGTTCTTGATTAGTTTTATCAAACAGTAATGGGTTAACTGTGCTATTTTGTTTTTCTTTTGTCATCTGTTCAGATTTCTATTTTTTTTTCCTTAAACAAGAAAATATTTTGGGTGAAACTAGTGTTATAACAGAAACCCATTTTTCAAGAGGTGATTATTTCCTCACTGTAGTTAAATTAAAATATCCGCCCTGTTTACTGTAATAAGAATTCACAGGGAGAAGTGTGTGTGTGTGTGTGTGTGTGTGTGTGTGTGTGTGTGTGTGTGTGTGTGTGTGTGTGTGAGTGTGTGAGTGTGTG
>JAQMYJ010000021.1:7431002-7448553 GCA_030014305.1 Clarias laeviceps
CTGCCTCCTGTCTTTTCTTCAGTGCCACTGTCTCTAAGCCATAGAGCATCGCTGGTCTCACCACTGTCTTGTACACCATTCCTTACACTCTCGCTGGTACTCTTTTGTCACATAACACACCTGACACTTTTCTCCACCCATTTCAACCTGAAAGTACCCGAACTCCATGCACACAGAGACGGGAATCGAACCCAGACCCTGGAGGTGCAAAGCAACAGTGCTAATCACTACACCACCGAAGCATAAATAATAGGACTTGCTCCAGAACATCCTTTTATAGTAATATAGCAACTATAATATTGTTACCATAGTATAGTATAATAAATATTCTCAATCTCAAATAGTATATTATTCATTACAAATAATGATAAAATTTTAAAGCTGTACATATACTAAAACATATACTAAAAAAATAAGCACTGTAATTATTAAGTCAATATTAAATACATAACTATGACTCTATCATCTCACTTCTTTCAAAATTCCACTTAAAATGTTTTATATCTTATAGATTTTATACAGTAGAGTTTAGAAAAGAAGACAGAACCTACTTCTAACCCTAACCCAGCCTAATTTTCCCTGCATACATTATGATTAGTTTTGTATCATTAATACATGCTTTCTTTTCTACTGTTATTCAAATGATGATGGCTTTCACCTTCTTTTAAGCAACAGAACGTCCCTAGATAGTCATGGTGAATTCACTAGAAATATTCATCATAAAAGTCATTCGTGTCTCTGGTTACTTTCAAACGTTCTGTAATTTGAGTTTGTCTATGAGGCGCATTTGACCATGTTGATACCTGTACTTAGAGCCGTCTTCCTGGGATCAGATTACCTGAGATGGATTTTAAAAGTAGATCTATATAGGGTCTGAGTGACTCTAACAACCTCATAATGAGTGTGTATAGACGGTTTACAAATCAAGCAGCCAATACACAGGACAAGTTTCTGGCTTGCTTCCAGTCACTCGGTCAAAATGAGCCATTGTGTTGTAGTAATTGACATGCGTAGTTAACAAAACACATCGTGAAAATAGGACACAGCTCTCGGGCTCTGCTAGCCCGAGGCTTTCATCAAAGCACCATGAGCTCGGCGCACGCAGAGAGAATAACAGCACCAACAGTGAAACTCATGACCTCGTCAGGATTGATATTTATGGGATATATCGTTAAAGTAACGACGGGAAATGATCCATCTGTTGGAAAGTGCATGGATTTTTGTAGCTGGCAGAAACCTTTGACTGTATAGCAAATTTGGGTTAAAAAGGTTTACATCAAGACTTTCTTTAATGTAAACAGACAGAATATACTTATGTTCAGCGTCTGGACAAAAAATCCCACTGGTCTGGTATTTTTTTCTAGTAAAAAGTATATTATTTGCAGAAAAAAACTTTTTTCAATAAAATTACAAGAAAAAGCTGTACATTATCAAGTGTCACAGATTATCATTATATAATATATAGATAATAATTTCAAAATCACCTATTTTTTTTAATCCATCAGAGTTCTACGCAAGTGTCGTTCCCAAATCTTTCTTTCCTGGTGACATAATGCACTCTACACTCACCATCCATTTTAATAGGAAAGCTTGTACACCTTCCTTCATTCAGTTAGTCACTCAGCCAGCAGTGCAATGCATACTGTAAATCATACATGTACAGATCAAGAACACCAGTGTATATGCACATCAAAAATCAGAATGGGAAACAAAAAAACAGCATCCTGTGAGCATCAGTTGGGTAAGAGGCCATGGTCTAGTTGATGAGATATGTGGTGTAAGATTGATCAGACAGATTTGAGTTGACAGGAAAGCTAAAATAACTCAGTTAGCAGCTCTTTAAGCAGAAGTCCATTTTAGAAAGCACAACTTGTTGATATGTGAAGCTATAAAAGCTAAAGGTTATAAGTTCGAACTCCTCTGTGCATTCAGTTTGCGTGGGTTTCCTCAGGGTCCTCTGGTTTCCTCCCACTGGTTTCATGCACAGTTTATTTCCCACAGTGTGTGATCGAGTGTAACCCTTGGATAAGTTCCAGGCTCTTGGATAAGCTCACGACTCTACAAAGAATAATTGGTAAAGATAATGGATAGATAATAATATATGACCAATTAAAAGTTCTATAAGTGCACAAGTCCATCATCTAAACATAACACAATGCTGGAATTCAGATTTCTGTTTCACTTTGCGCCTTTCACTTTCTCCTTGGCCCACCACAGTGATGACTGATGTTGAAGGTATTATCACATTAACCGGTGGTGGAGTCAGTATCAGTTTATAGATTTATGTATCCCGTTTGTTCAGAGTAGATTTTAAATCATCTTCGGTCATAAATCCTGCGTGCTTTAAGAAGCTTGTTAATCAAGGGTAAACAAATAGTAAATCATTAGCTTCTGGGATAATCTTTGTGAAATGAATGGCATAATTTCAGCAGTGATTGCGAAGCTTGCTTGTCTTCAGTCGAGTTATTCTTACTGAATAGTCACAAACATCCAGAGCCTTCAATTGCTACATGAGTACTGTTGTGCAATATAGTGAGAAGGCTGTGTTGAGAAGTGTTTTCTCTGGGGTTTTTTTGTTATTTAATTGTGTTTTAACTGTCATCAGTGCTCACTCATGCCCCGAGCTGTTGTGTGTAGTTACAGCCTAAAGCTCCCTCTAGTGGTAAGACGATGCAACTGCTTTATCCTATCTATTAAAAACATTAATATTAATATAATATAATATAATATAATATAATATAATATAATATAATATAATATAATAAGTCTGGACATTGCGCTTTGCAAACAATAACTAAGCCAAAAAATTATAATTAAGTAATCTGTTGTAATGAATTAAGCATTGCTTCTAAATTCTCTAAATGTGTAAATCTTTAAATGCATACGTTTTTTTAATTGTTGGAAGAAATATAAATAGGTCTACAAGGATTGTTAATTCTACCTAATAATTTTATATATATAATATATACCTAATATATATTAAATAATTTATAATATTATTTAAATTAAAATGTTTTTTTTTTATAAAGGATTAATCTTATCTCTTATGTAAATTCTTTTGTTAAGTGTTGTACAATAATTATATATCAATAAATGTCTTAATAGATAGCGTTAATTCATAACCTATGTATGAGAGTTAGGGATAATTCAGAAAACTATAATTGAATGTATTCCTTTTTTTTTTTACTCAAAATAATGTTTTTTAAGATATTTTTATGAAAAGCATAAAAAGTGTAGTAAGAAACAACATAGTTATGATTTAATGATTTAGTGTCCTATATACACAAAGCACTAACTAAAAATACATTGACCAGTACTGCGGCAAACTGATAAACCTCTAAATTTACAAATCTATACATTTCTTAAAATTTTTAAATGGGAACAAATGTTTGACAGGCTATAAAGTACCTAAAAAAGTTCCCCTCGCATCTGATTCAACCACACATTCAGCATCACCAGTATAGAAATCACCGACCTGATCATCTGTCATCATCTTTACCTGTTACTCACTGGTTCATGCCTTAAGTTAGATGATTTATTCCTAGAATAATTCCTAGGTCACTGTGGGGCTTAAAAAACAAAAAACATTCCTCTGAAACTGCTCAGGTACAGAAGTTGAACTGAAAATGTTCTGGACCTGGAAAACTGTTCCTCAAGACTAGATTAAAAATGCAAGATTGTCTAAAAATATGAAGACCTTTTCATATATTTTATACATTTACAATACAAATTATTGTAGCAGAACTCAAAAAGTTTATTCAACATTTATAAACCAATCCATACATTCCTGTCTCCTTCTGTAGAAATTCTGAATCTCGCAGTCTAGTGCTTCTACTCCCAATTGCTTTTCTCAGAGCTCGAAGATGGATTACACCAGTCAAGAGTTAATGGTAAGGCACATAGCCAACATTTCTCCCACAACCAGTCCAATTTACTGTTTAGTGTTACTATACTACATACACTTCTCTCCCGGTACAAGTCCCATTTCTCTTAAAAGCGCTCCTGTATCTCTCTCTCATCGCTTGTTCTGTTTGTATAATGAAACGTCTAGTGGAGGTGTCCTGCTCTGCACTAGTCGGTGTGTAAGTGATTGGCATGCAAGACGATACGTGTGTATGTGTGATGACGAATCATGTGTCTGATGGAAAGCTCCAGAAGCTCTAGGGTTCTAACTGAGAGGAAAGCTGTAATTTATGTTGATTAGAATTTCGTCATTCAGCTACTGCTGAGATTTATGTCTCTGTCTCTTCAGTCTGGGACCCGAGTAAAATGACACACTTGTTCAGAGGATGAGGCAGAAACAAAAAGCCATCACGCCCAGCCAGCGGTGCTGTCCTGGAGGATTGCTACTGTTTCTCAGCCACACCAAGTGATAAAGATGTCTGAACACACAATCATATTGTATTATGTTCATAAATTCCCATGTCTCGGCACAAACAGCTCAATAAAAAAAAAATATAATTATAATCAGGCGTAATCTAATCACAAAAACATTAAGTATTTGAATGAGATAAGTTACTAATAAAAACCTGAGGTCTTTATTTGGTTTTGGGAAAACCACCAACTTCTGCGACGTTTATTTACCGAACACTGACATCTAATACTGTTTTTAATCTATTTGTAGTTACTGTTAATCCAGTTAAATATCTACAAAGCGAGTTAGCTCCTGTTATCACATACAATACGTTACAGCCTCTATAAACCTCTTTAAAATCTTGTCTTTTTAACTCTTCTGATTGGGGGAAAAAAGTTTTAGTGCTTACCAAGAAACTGGAAGACAAGTTACAGGAAAACTTGCAGCAACTTTGTTTAGATGTAGCTGCAGAGCTCTCATACACTCATTCCCGCCAGTTTGGGAACACCAATTAACCTAATCTGCATCTCTTTGGACTATGAGAGGAAACCCGGAGTTCCCAGAGGAAACACACCATGCATGGGGAGAACATGCGAACTCCATGCACACAGACCCTGAGGTGGGAATTGAACCCAGACCCTGGATGTACAAGGCGACAGCGCTAACCATTAAGCCATAAATCAGCCATGCATTCTTTTCTTTTTTTTTGATCAGATTAGGATCTGGGGAGTTTGGAGACGTCAATAAAGTAGATGGCCTTTATACCTTTTTATCATGGTTGGCATTGACTTTTTTGGGGAGTTTTGTGCTTCACTGGCTTTTCTGTTTGTTTGAAACAGATGGGCCGGCCTTTGGTCATCTGCATAAATGAGCCTTTGGTGCCCATGAACCTTTCACCAGTTTACTAGTGTATAGTTGGTGATCACTGTTGTTCAGTTCACCTGGCAATGTTTTTTTTTTTCTTCTTTCTTTTTTTTGTTATGGCTGACCAGTGTGCATTATTACTATAGAAATGGAACACACTAGAACAAACACATTCATTCAAAGCTTAAACTAATTTTAAATTGAAGTCAGTATTACTTATATTTAAGTACAGTATATTTGAGTATATGGTTATTATTGAACTGATCAAAGACAGGAAATTGGACACCTTAAAATTTTTTAATTTTTAATTTTATCAACTTTTTTTTTTTCTAATCTTCACCTGTTGAGGTTATGATTCTGTATTCAGTGTAACATCAGATTCCTGTTCTTGGCTTAAGGAAGTAGAACACAATATGGTCTTCTGCTATTGTAGTCCATGCACCTCAAGGTTTTGAGTTTTTTGAGCTGCTTTTCTCACCACATATGTAAAAAGTGGTCATATTAGTATTAATAGCCTACCTAGTCTGGCCATTCTCCTCTGACCTCTCTCATCATCAAAACGACCGCTGTTCACTGGATGGCTTATTTTTCTTTTCACTATCCTGTGTGAAATTTGCACACTGTTGTGGGTTTAACCAACATCACTCACTCACTCACTCATTATCTACCATTTTATCCTGTACAGGGTCATGGGGGGCCTGGAGCCTATCCGGGGAGGCGGGGTACACCCTCTTGTAGTGAGTGCCAATCCACCACAGGGTACACACATACACACACTCACACACTATGGGAAATACGGGAATGCCAATTAGACTAATCTACATGTCTTTGGACTGTGGGAGGAAACCAGAGTACATGGAGGAAACCCACTAAGCATGGGGAGAACATCAAAACTCCATGCAAGCCCAGATCCAGGAGGTGAAAGCAACAGTACTAACCACTACACCACTGTGCCAGTCTCAAACCAGCCTTTCTGTTCAAAAATCACTTCAGATCAAGTGACTGAATTGATTGGATAATTACATTAATGAGCAGGTGTACACGGTTTCTCTCTTTGGGTTTTAAATGACCACAATCAATAAATTGCACGACATTGAGTCTGGTAGTTTTCCAACTAACCACCAGGTGGCAGTGCTGTTTTAGAAACCCTGCCCCACGACAGCCGCCACCCTTTTCGCTCCCTCCACGCAAAGATTTGGGCTCTTGTTTATTCATGCATGTCACGTTTCCTCATAAAACATGTCCACCAGCACGTCCACACGCATGTTATGAGGGTGCAAGTCAATAAACATTCTATATTTGTCACTGCAGATTCTGGTCTACACACGGACACATGGCGAGCACGGCATTCCGGCACGATGGATGCTGAAGGCCCTGTGTGTGTAGAGGACCACTCCTCTCCTCCATGCTGTGTGTATGTCTGCAGTGTGTCTTAGTGTGTGTGTGTAGGCTCTTTAGGATGCAGCACACGTTCGCCTGTTTGGGCAGAGTGGACCCCAGAGGAGCGAGGGACCAGTCTGTCTCCATTTGAAAGCTGAAATGAGTTTGTGGTTTTGCTTTGTGAACGTAAGGTTTCATGAATTCATGTTTGCTTTTTCCTGTATGTGTTATAGAGTTTATTCGATGTTCACCACGTGCACTGGCAGAGTGACATATGTAAGGTGGAGAGAAAAAAGGTCAGAGAAGAAATGTCAGGAATGCAGGAGGATCTTCACGTGAGCATTTAATCAGACACTTTGTAATTGTTATGCATTTATTCACCCTGCACGTGAAAAGGCGAGGAAAGGGGAAGAGAAGGAAAATGGCGGCTGCTGATACGTGGCTCGAACCACAGTCTCTATGCGCGTGGGAGAGGAGAAAAAGTATCACCATGGAAACCCCCATCATGCAGTCTCTCGTTTTTTTTTCTTCTTCTTCTTCTTCTTACCCCCCTCCATTTTGCTCTCCTCTTCATCCCATTTATTTTCTCTCTCATATTCTTATCATCTCCATCGATTTCCTCCCTCTTTCTGTCTTCCACTGAACCCTGGTGTTCTTCTTCTTCACACCTCATCTTCCCATCCACGTCTGCTACATATAGAGACGTCCACCATTTTGTCTCTCTCTCTCTCTTTCTTCATAACAGAGTTTCGCTCTTCGTTCTATTAACCTCATGAAGTATGATTTGTCATTCCTGGGAAAATCCACGAGACCCAGTTTACTCATGAGGAAACTGTACTACCCCCGCATTTTCACTTAATACCCCCCCCCTCCATCCATCCCCTTCCATCCCCACCCCCCTTTCTTCCCATCAGCCTTTTCTTCTTCAATTCTCAAATCTATATGCTCATATTACTGATGTCCCACGAAGACCTGAACGTTTCCGTCTCTTTGTGTTTTTGTCTCTACGTTCCTTCTGTCTTGCCGTGTTGCAAATTGTCTAAAGTGTCTAATTATTTTTTTTCATTTTTCTTCTTAATTAGTTAAAGACAAAAGGCTTACTCTTTTTTTCTTTTCTGGATTGAAATCAGGTTACAGAAGCTCAGCCCACACTGCTTTTCAAAGAGTGCTTCAGATCATCATTAAAACCTCTTCAAACAGAACAGAAGATCTTCAGCTAACAAGCACACGGGAGCCTGTGACAAACTGACAAGTCACAATTTTTCCATGAATCTCGTGAGGACAATGTTAATGCAATATATGCCGGACTCAAATATAATCAATTCTAATCAAAATCGGAACCTTAATAACAAAAAATCGGTCAAATGTCCCCACTAGCTCAAAGTGTCATATATTCCTGTTCTTGGTCCCCGGTATGATATGATATAAAAGCATGTCCCTTTAAGCCCATAATGCGAGGTTCTTCACAGTGGCAGGAAACCTGCACGTGTGTGTGCGCCTGCACGCATGTGTGTGTAAAATTAGTATCCTCCAAAGACTGCTGAATCCCTGAAGAAATGGATGTAGTAGCTCAGGAATGATAATGCAATTTCTCCACCGTACACACACACACTCACACAGACGCACCAATCTCTGAGCAACTGGTGATGTGATGTGCAAAGTGCTTTCCTATTAACTGGCTTATTAAACGCGACGTAGGCGTTCAGACGCAGCATCGTTAAGACACCTGAATCGGAGACAACTCCATGTGTCAAAATGTCAACACCGCGTCGTCTCTTTTTCTTTTGAAGACTTTATTTTGAGTCTCACGTTGAGACTTTTCTGTCAAATGGGAAAAGAGGTGCTTCTTGCTGATCACAGACGAGCGTCCTTAAGCATTTCATTTGGATTTTCATTTGCTAAAGCAGAGAGAAAGAAAGAGAGAGAGAGAGCTATCAGCCCATTTAGGGCATTTGTACTTATTTTTCAGTTGGTTAGTGGAAAAGAAAAGAAAAAAGTATGTTTATTATGTTATATAACATTAAAAAAAAAAAGATTTGACATGTCCCAGTTTATTTCCTAGAACAGAGGAGGGGATGAGTCGAGGGGTCGCTCTTTGGACCGACGTCAATGCCGCAGGCAGGCAAAGCAACGTCCCAATTACTCGAATGGAGAGGCCGGGGTGAGTGAGCCAAGTAGGCCCTTTAATTCTCACTAAGAACTCTGTTCAGCTGGCACCCGGCTTCTTGTTTTTCACGGCCGTGTTGTGGATCGACACAGAAAATCCTTCAGTTTATTGACTGCTACATGACGCGTGATTCAGTGGGGTGATTATTGCTTTCAAACACCACCAGTAACCATAATTGAGCCATTTATATGTGAGACTTTGACAAGCAGTGTCAGTTTCAGAGTGGAAGTCTGTCGTTTGGTACTAATGATACTGAGCCATGTGGAAAATGAAAGTTGTGCTACTCTAGGGTTCGCATCCCCATCCATTAGTAGGGGTAAAGATTTGGAATTTGTACACCAAACCGGCCTGGATAGCGGAAATATAATAATAAAAAATAAATAAATAAAAATGGAAGAGGGAAATTGGTTTATTATTGAAAATAAAGTGCAATATATTGTATTCCAAGTGATGCAGAAAACCTTTCGTCAGAAGATTAGATTATTCCCATAGATGTCACAGTCATCCATTGCAAGAGCCAAGGTAGGGAAATTGAATGTGCTCTCTGCGTGGGAGGAATGGTCTACTCTCTCTCTGCTGTCAATCACATGTACATTATCCATTCCTCTCACTCTCACTCGCTCACTCACTCATCGTCTATACCACTTTATCCTGTGTACAGAGTCACGGGGGCCTGGAGCCTAACTCATGAGACTTAGGGTATGAGGCGGGGAACATCTTAGATAGAGTGCCAATCCACTGCAAAGCACACATACACACACTTCAGGCAATTTGGGGACACCAATTAGCCTAATTTGTTGCAGGAAACCCACCAAGAACATCCAAACTCCATACACACAGACCCAGAGGCAGGAATCAAACCCGGACCCTGAAGGTGCAAGGCGACAGTGCTAATCATTAAGCCACCATGCCGCCATTATTTAATCCTGACTCTGTTGTGAGCTCATGAATGCAAAAAAGGGCAGATAGTGCTTGTGTCTAAGAGAGAGTTAGACTGAAGCAGAATGAGCAGCAGGTTGACAAGTAGTTTCTGGTTTTACCTGACTCAGCGGAATCTAGCGTTAGCATACACGCGCCCCTTTCTGCCAGCTGTTGTATGACGAGGCGAACTACTTGTGACAGGTAAACAAATTTCAAAATCCAAAGAAAAAATCCACAATGAAAGGTGATGGTATACATACAGTACATGACATATAGTAAATACTCAATAGATTATTAATTTGTCCTTTTTTTTACTTTTCATTTTATAAAGATGACCCAGTTTCTACCTTTTATATTGTTATAGTTTTCAAATCATTTCATGTGGAAATGTGAGGTGTTCTCAATAATCAGATGTTGTGTTGCTTTGTGATGGTTTGTGGACTCTGTCTGAAGCCAAATCGAGCCAGTTCAAATAAACTGTTGCTGAACATTTTTTGGAATTGTTTTTTTTTTGTTTCAGCTATTAGATAAACGATGGTCTCTTTTTGTTTATTTGAAGGATTTGACCTTTATAATTCCCAGGAATTTGGGAGGATGACAAATGTCAAAACCTGTAAGATAATATTATTATACTATGTGATCTTTTAGTGAGTCTTATCATACTGTAGTTAGTTTGGGCGTGAGCCGGGAATGCACCCTGTCTGAGGACACCAGTCCATTTCAGGGCAAAATATACACACACACACACACACACACACACACACACACATTACAGCACCATTACAGTACATCTTAATTCATTCCAGAAACACATAGATTAGGCCACAGGTTCTCATGTGTGCTCCTGGAATGCACATACAGTATTTGTGTTTCCCTGCTCCCAACACACCTAATACAATTAATCATTAACAGGTTTTCCTGAGTTCCTTGGTGGGGGATAGAACAAGAAAAAATATTAAAATATGCAGGATGGTGTACTCTATGACCAGAGATGTGCCCGACCATTGGCTGTGCAGTGCATCAGTTCTAGGGTCCCATCCTAGGACCATTGGCCATGCATTAGTTCTACTCCATCTCTTCTTATGTAATGACCACATTCACCTCAAGGGTTTTAGTATAAACCTTTAGCATTGTTTTTAAAAAGATGAATACAATGCTTATTAGTGTAGTATAAAAACCCAGCATAGGTTCCCTTCATATAATGTGCTACTGAAACATCATGCAGGACTGTCGCCTTACACCTCCATGGTCCGGGTTCGATTCCCGGCCAGGCTCGATTCCCATCTCTGTGTGCATGGAGTTTGCATGTTCTCCCCGTGCTTGGAGGGTTTTCTCCGGGTACTCCAGTTTCCTCCCACAGTCCGAAGACATGCAGATTAGGCTAATGGGCATTCCCAAATTGCTCGTACAGTGTGTGTGAGTGATTGTATGTGTGTGTGCCCTGCGATGGATTGTGCCCTAAACCTCCTGGGATAGGCTTTAGGGTCCCGCGACCCTGAACACAGGATAAAGCGGTATAGAAGATGAGTGAGTGAGAGTGAAACATCATGCAGGAGATTTTACTATTGTATGGTAAACTATAATACATACCATAATATACCATGGTATTAGAAAATGTAGGTACTGTGGCACTTCAGTGGGTACCATGGTAGTACTATGGTATGTACAATACTTGGGTGAATACCATGGTACTTAGTGCATATCACAGTGCAACCCAAAATGCAACCAGTTACTAATATGGTATGTTTGGAAATACTGTACCATATTAGATATGTTAGTATAGACTACTACCAGGGGATAGTACAGGCAGTACCTGCTGAATTTTGATTGTGGTACCCAAAGTACCATGGTATTGGTAATATGGTAAAATTTCTTATGGGAAGTATGTACGAAACAGGACCAGTGTTGTTACTACAAGGTGATCTCAAAGCAGACACTCTTGGTAAAGTAGATCCTGGACTATACTTTTCTTTTGTCACTGGGCTCGGTACACTATTTGTATCTTTAGTGTCTACTTAGAAAGTACCTTAAAGGCTTTAATATAAAAAAGTAATTAAGGACCAGTTATGCATCTTAAATCTTTTTTTAAAAGTACACTATATCTCCATTTCCAGGTGAAAGATACAAAGGTAGGGTTTATTGCCTTTTTCCAAGAAGACAGTATCCTTCTGGTAAACAGACCTTTATTGCGACTTTATTGGTACTTTACCCCTTTTTTTACCTGCATGTGTGTGTGTGTGTGCGTTCACGTTTCTCCATCGATGTGTGCTTTTTCAGATCGTTTAACCTACCTATATTCCCAGTGTTTGGATTTCGAAATTAGGATTCACAGCATCGTGTCCGCGGTAAATCTCTCTCGCTCTGATGCAATCAGGGTTTTTATTCACCGTTTCTGTAATGTTCTGACAGAGGGATGTTGCACAAACACCACCTGCCCCTTTTTCTATCTATATTGGACGCTTTAGGCTGTGCACACCTCTGTTCGCTGTAATTAGAGGGCAGATGCTCTCTGAGTCTTATGCCTCCCTGCTCAATTACAGGTCATGTTGTGGGCCTCCGCTTTCCTCTGACTGCACTCTTTCATCTATCCTATGCTTCTTGATCTGTGTTCCGCCAATATCGTTAAAAATTGCCTTCTTTTCATCTCTAGTGTTCTCTCATTGTATCTTTCAAAGCTGTTATAATTATAAACACTTCTAGCAAACCTTAGTCTAGGCTCATTTCTGTGCGGTACTTTGTTTATTCATCATTTCTGTGCTGTTCTGTGTGATGATTTGTTTCCCTACAGATTTCTGGAAAGCTTGCGAAAGCAGCGTGGGTAGTTAAGGCTGTTTACCCCTGCCAGGCCTGTGTGGCATGGAGAGTGGCACTGTGTGGCAGTGATGGTGCTAAATCATGGTAATTAGGCGATAGACGCACCCCTGTGATTAGGGCCTCCTACATGGCCTTGCGTCGCTGTTAAACACACACCGCACACGTATACGCACTCCCAGAAAACCACAGCTAGGAATTGTGAGAAGGAAGGAAGACGCAGCTGTGCTACAGGAAAATGTAGAGTACAGAAAGATGGGGAGAGCGGTGAAGGAGCTATGTTGACAGATGGCGTCATGAAGACGCATGAAGCGCCGAGAGTAGGAGAGCGTTCAGGGTACATCACATGATCCTTCATTTGTGCCATAAAGTATTATTAAATATGAATCAAACACTTGAGGAAAGTGGATGAGAGCAGCGCGATGTCAAGTGGAGGAAAACTAAGCCATAAGGGATGATGATGATGAGAGACTGATTGTGTGCGTTGGCGTGCATGTGTGTAGATTTCACAGAGAGCTTTGTTCACATATATTCAGTGCTGGCCATCCTCACTGACCTTTATCACTTCATCACAGAGCCCGAGTAAAAGATACCGTATTTTAATCACAAGACAGCCCCTTAAGTAGGCGGCAATTATAAATGATTGTTTTTACAATTAAATACTGTAAAAAAATGTGATGTAGAAAAAAGGGTTCATGATGTCAAGAATGCAAGGCATTTGTAGGACTTTAAGACATGAAAGCTACAGTAGAGACAGAGTAGTAATAGTACTGGAGGAAGACATCGCAATAGTGTTTATATAATGCCAAATAGTGAATGCTTTCTGTGTCATTAACTGACATAGTTGGTTTCATCCCCAGTGTGGAAAACACATTACAGATGTTTTACAGCTCAGAAGCGAGCTCAGATTGCCTAGGAAACAAAGAAGCATTGCGTGGCATGTGTAGCAGCTTCAAGATGAACAAACATAACTTTCAGAAACATTTCCTGACACACGCTTGTGTTCATGCCACAGCATTTTCACAAAGATTTGTCATAATCAAAACTGGTTACTACTAGTCATGCATATACAGTACTGTACAGGGTCATGTTGTTGCTACTACTTGTTCATTTATTGCATACCGTCATACATTACGGAAAAGTTCAACTCATAATCTCGTAATCTATTTGTATAAAGGTTCATTACAAAAGTTCACTGTACCAGTGAGAAAAGGCAAAAATAAATAAATAAATAAATAAATAAATAAATATTATACATATTGTACTGTTCACAGACCCTGACCACCCTTTGTGTTTGTTCAGATCAACTTATTTTTTTCTCCATGTAGCACTCTTAGCACTTCCTTCTCTTGATTTATTTTTGAAGAAGTGTGTTCTAAATAATGGCAACCGCTACCCAAAATGCAACGTGCCAAAACGTCATTGCCAATTCCAATAGATCTTACTGTAGCTACTGTAGAGCAAAGTTCTGATTATAATGATAATCTGCAGCAAACTGGTGATGGGATCATGGCCACCCAAGGCTCATCCATGCCCGTGGGGACAAAAGGCTATCTAGCCTGGTCTGAACCAAAAGAAAAGACAATGCAGTACAAATCGCAGAGAAAAGACAATGGAATCAAAACACCAAGTGCATCACAGTCCTCTGTGCACGGGGTCCAGATACGGCCTCCAAACTCCCTAGATTCCATTCCATGGGACATACTGTACTGGACAAACAAGTTCAATCCACAGAGACCCACCCCACAACCCACAGCACCCAAAGGATCCACAATGCAATGTCCTGGTGCCAGACACAACGGCGCACACCCAGAGAGCTTCTGGAGTCATATCTAGAAGAGCCATATCCAGTATATCCAGTATATAACCTCATGTAACTTACATTCTTCTTGGATTTTTCTTTCCTATCACATCATCATATTCATATCAACATATTCAAGACAGTGAGCCATTGTTTCTGTCACTGTTTTTCACTTTACCTTGGAGCTGCCAGTAAGGCTGACAGTGAATTGCAATACATTTGCAAGGTAAGTGAAAGTCATCTCATCCAAAACAACTCCTTTTTGACATATTTGAAAAGAGACCGATAGTATTATTCTTGTAGGGCAATCCTGTAATTATTTTCTCCTAAATGATTAGTTGTAACTTGTCCAATATTTCAATATTCCTCCTCATGTACATCTTATCTATCAAAGAACCTCTGTAGTCTGACTAGGGTCCGTGGAGGGCAGTGGTGACTGTTGTATTTATTCCCATTTTTACAACCATGGTAGGACAACACCAATTAGCCTAATCTGCATGTCTTTGGACAATGTGAGGAAACCCACCAAGCACGGGGAGAACAAGCAAACTCCAGGCACACAGACCCCCAAGGCAGGAATTCAACCCCTGACCCTGAAGGTGCAAGGCCACAATGCCAATCATTAAGCCTCCATGCCACTTTCATGTACTATACGTTGACAAAATAGAGACGAAATGAATGTGATGACTTCTAAAGCCAAAAGTATTTTATCATTCTGGTCCTGAAATATGCTACACTGTTTTTCAAAGAATAACATAGGTATCACTGTCTTGTAAGTTATCCCTGAGCACATAAACTAGCCACATAAGCCACACAAATCTAAAGAAAGGGGTGACTTGTTTAAAAATAAACACTGCTAAAATATGAGCAATTCAGGTTCACTTGAAATATCTTCAACAGGTATAAAAGAAATATTCAACTTTGAAGACTGTAGCTCCGAAACTAAAAGCAGCTTGTGGCCACCGAAAGAATGAACCACTGCCGGTTGGTTACACTTTTACCTAATATTAAATTTGTGTCTCATATGTTGTTATTTGTGTAATTTATTAAGTCTTTAATGCAATTTGCAAACATATCCTATTACAGAATTTAATGTGCACACTAAAGATGAAGTAGATGGAGTGGCCTGGCAAACGATCTCTCTCTGGAATGGATTAGCTCATTACAAATACACTGCAGAGTGATTGGAAGAGTGATTGGTTCTGTCTCGTATGACAAGGGCTAGAGTTTATTACCTGGACTATCCGTTATCTGTAATCTTTAATGACTGGCTTTTATAAAATCTCTCACACACATACAAAACTCAATCTATACCATGGATGATTAAAAAAGTCAAATGCATATATCATCTATCTGTCCATGGTAAATGCACCGTGTTGCAAGGAGCTCCAAATAAAATCACTCAACCATTAAAAGACGGTGAAAGAGAGAGGTTGATACAAAGATCTTACTTTCCCACATAAGGTTCATTACATAATCAAGCATTTTAACGTTAAGCATGATATCTACGTATGGTGCGGCTATTGTTTATTTTTCTCAGTCCCTTTTTCTCATCACTGCGTGTTATTTTGTCTTATAGATCCTTTGGCTCAGTGAAACCTGCCCGGTGGGGATCGGACTTTTCCCCTTTCACTGCGGTCACTTGTCTGGAGTCTGCACTACCAATCTGGGTCACACAGGCACCATCTGTCTTGACAGAATTACTGGGGGAGTAAGACAAGAAATCCTTTCTCTTTGACCAGATTAAATATGAAATATAGGCCAGGAGAGAGAGAGAGAGAGAGAGAGAGAAAGGGACCAGACAGGAACTCTCCTGCTCTTGTCCTGTGTCAAGGGGCTTTGGATAAGGTCAGATGAGACTCAAGGCAGACAGTGACATCCTCCTGAAACCTTTGTTCATTTGTCAGAGAGAGAGAGAGAGAGAGAGAGAGAGAGAGAGATGTATACACCTTTATACTGTATACTGTATACAGTATACACCAGGCAACACTCCTACAATACAGTCGAATGATGGTAATATCTGATCATGTCCATTGGCAGATGCATAGATACATGTGGACTACAATCAGAAAGTTTTTAATTTAAAGGTTTTCAGGGCATTTTATAGCCAAAAATATACTAATTTATAAATTGTGTAAGCATCAAACTTCTGAGATGTTATAACGTGCTGCGATAATTTATAACAGATGAGGACGAAGTCAAACATGGATGCAACCCGAAACAAATACAAACACTGTATACAACAAGATAGTGAAATTCAGCACTGCATCATATAAACTGTGGTTTACTCATTATGAAATGTTATTGCAAAGAATTGTAATCTATAGTAACACATTTTGTTCACAACACTTGAGCTCTTTTTTTTTGTGTTCATTTGAGTACAGGTTTTGTTCTATCACGCACTTTCCTGTGACATTTGAGGACTTTCTCTAATGTTTTGTCAAACATGAAGCCACATACAGTAATAATAATAATATTAATAATAATAATAATAATAATAACGTCAGCAGTCCTTAGCACTAGAAGGAAGGACTAGCCCTAACCAGCCAGCCTTAAACATAACTTGACCCCAACCCAATACCAGACCAATATATAAATAATAATAATAATAATAATAATTCACAGTATTGTATTTAAGACACCACAAACATCTTTCCTTTAAAATGTTAAAACCAAAGGACAATCTCTGATTCTGAAAAATTAGTCCAAGTGCTAAAATGTGCAGTTCCTCGAATGACCACTAGCTCAGTGAAGCAATCGTCTCGGGTTACTTTGCTGTAAACCTGTTCCCTGAAAAAGCGGGAACGAGATGCTGCGCGAAAGCACTATGGGAAACGTTTCGTCGTGACCGGTTGTGAAGCACGTGGGTCAAACACGTCAAACTTTTTTGCATATATAACCTCGGTCAGGTGATGTCACTCGATTAGGTGCACCTGGAGGTTATAAATAGGCATGAACTGGAAACATCCTCAGGTCAATTTCGTCTGAAGGATGTCCAGTCACGCATACAGTGCGGCATTGGAGCGCAGCATCTTGTTCCCGCTTTTTCAAGGAACAGGGTTACAGCAAAGTAACCCGAGACGTTCCCTTTCAAAAGCTACACTCAATGCTGTGCGAAAGCGCTATGGGAACGAGAATACCCACTCCACCGCACTGCAAGTGTCTGGACCCCCAGTGTTGTGTAGTGTGCGCACAGTCCCCCCGAGGAGTCTTAGACATAATTCTGGGATGCTGACTCGAGGACCCGCGAGCC
>JAQMYJ010000021.1:7452841-7477429 GCA_030014305.1 Clarias laeviceps
ATAAAAATTATAGACCCTTCATTTCTTTTTAAGTGGGCAAACTT
Organism: Clarias laeviceps; assembly: GCA_030014305.1. Taxonomy (NCBI): domain Eukaryota; kingdom Metazoa; phylum Chordata; class Actinopteri; order Siluriformes; family Clariidae; genus Clarias; species Clarias laeviceps. The sequence goes on from JAQMYJ010000021.1 coordinate 7,452,886, forward strand.
AGAAAATCTGTAGGGGATCAAATACTTATTTCCCCCACTGTATATATATACACCTGGATGAGGTGCCAATCCATCACAGGGCGCACACCTACACTCTATGGGTTTTTTGGGAATGCAAATTAGTCTAATCTGCATGTTTTTGTGACTCCGGGAGGAAACCGGAGTACTCGGATGAGTACTCACCCAACATGCAAGACCCAAGGTGGGAATCGAACCTGGACTCTAGAGGCGCAAGACGACAGTGCTAACCACTAAGCCACTGTGCTACCTCTGGTTATGTTTATGACAAATTAAATTTTAATTTGAATAAATGAATTAAACAAGGACGGAAGGAAAGAATGCACATAACATATAAAGTAAAATTGGTAAAAATATTTGTTTATAATCCTAATATTGTGTGAACATTTTATTAGAAAAAAAATTGTAGCAACCCAAGTCCTCTCAAAGGTCAAGATGTAACTGAGTTGATGAATGAAATCAATAGTTCATGCAATCTTACATACATTCACATTTAGTCATGCAATGATTATACTGAGGTCATAAACTGTGATTCACATCAGCTTGCATCAAAATCAGCAGTGGCTTCAAGGGTCCATCAAGGTTTGTAAGTCCGACTAAATAGAAAATCTATCAAGCTATTACGAATAAGCAATTAGCGCCACTGCAGCAATTGAACAGTGACTGATCTGAACTGCGGCAAAGCACCGCACTTACATTTGCCATAGATTTTAACCAGCAACAAGAATCAGTGCTTTTTGATCATCTGGATAATGTTGGATTGTTTTAGTGCACAGTCAGTCAAAGACCAAAGGCTTAATTGATTACTCTTCCACTTTATCCAAGGACTGGCCAATGCCAGTGCTCTGTAACAGTCAGAAAGTTTTACACATTCACAGAACCTGGTGAGGAAGCCTCATATAGCCTCTTTAATGTAAGAGGGCCCAAAAAATTTATCCACAATTCAACACAATATCACACTTTATATGCCCATTTTGAAAGCTTGAATTGAATTATTGCAGCAATGTGCAGTATTATATTTCCTCTAAAGATGTCAGTAGTCTCAACATCTTTAATGTTGATCATGTGCCCATCAGAAGGGAGGTGTATATTTTTCATGTTACGGTGTGTATACATTTTTGTGCCTCTTTGTGTAACTGATAATTAAGCAATAAGGTTATGAATTTCAGTTGGCCGAAGATATCACAGACATGCTTATATTCAGTACAACAGCACGACCTTGAGTGTGATATTGCTTATATACATTACAACACTTTTATGAATGCCATTTGTTGTCAATTGATTGTGATTTGATTTTGCTCCGCCAAAACATATCCTTTAGCGACTGATGGAACTAACTAGCCGTGACTTTTGGAGCTGGCGACCAACAGTTAGCACTCGACACTATTGTAAGAGTTTAAATTGAGTTTAACAGAGTTGTATAACTAAGTAAAAATAAGTACTGATGTTATATTTGAATATTCAATGTTAATTCAGCCGTATCCATTTTGTGTTGTTCAAGATTGTTGTGAGGACTTTTATGATGAAGGGGGGAGAGTTATAAAATAAAGGAGCTCGTCCGTGTCTGAGGGTTTTACGTTATTAATCTTATAACTTCTTCAGTCTTAAAGCCACGAAAACACCCACAAGTAAGGATTACACTATTAGTGTCTCTCAAAGCTAAAGAGAATAAACCATGGAGGTAATGGATAATCCTGAAAAACCTACAAGATTTACTTTATATTTTCACTTATTCCTCTTTAGAATATCTTGGGTTTAATCCCAAAAAGCACTGAAGGAAAAGCTAGTGCACTAGGGTGAACAATCCCTTGTTCCACACACCAGCTAGTGCCCTTGATCAAGAGTAAGAGTTGGATTTGGGATTCACCCTTGTATTAGAAGCTAGTTAGCTTTGTAGCTCATGTTAGCTGTAAACAATTAGCAATTAGACATGCCTTATACATAATTGATAATGAGATAAGTGTTGTTTAAGATGACATACCATTATCAGGTATGTTGTCTTGCTGAAAGTGCTCCAGTGACTGGTTTGAAATGTGGGTTTTGGCAGGCAACTGCTCTCTCTGCAGTACTGCAGATACATATATATACTGTAAATGTCCCAGTGCTGTTATGCTTTATTATCAGCATTTGTGGAACACCTCTTGTCCAATCAGATTATTTGATCAGAACTTACTCTTGTGTAATAGGAGCTAACTTTGCTCAACATCAAGTGTAGTTCTTTAATGAAATAAAGTAGTGCATCACACCATCTAGTCATTGTAACTTTGCAACATTATTGAAGTTTGTAATATCTACAGATGACAGTGGAGACAAAAGGTAGTGAGGAGTGAGGGACAAGTGACCAGTGTTAAGTGAAACATAAATGAGATGTAAAACAATCAGAGGAAGCCTCAGAATAAGTCTAACAGCAAAAAAACAAAACAAAGAGGCAACCAAAGATCATGTGAAAAAAGGAAGAACGGCATTAAAGTTTCAGGAATGCACATCCTTAGACTTTTCCCAAACAGCAGGGGTAAGTCTGGTAGCATTTTATTGGCTTAAGTCCAGACGGCATATCAGACATCTTCAGACAGACAGTTTAATGCATTGTATGTATGGTGTGCACACTGCCCGAGGCTTTTAGCAGGGTGATGTATGATGTTGAGTGTAGATGAGGGAGTGAAGATTCCAGGTTAAAGTCTGCCCATGTGATTGTCAGTAAGTGAGTAAGGTAATGTAGACCCACCAGGTTTGACACCATGTGGGGGATTGATTGTAAAAGATTGGACAGGATTTACATTTACATCTTTATATTGTTTGTATTGTAATTTGTTGAATGGCCATGTCAAGAATTTTTAAAAGAAAAAATAAGAAAGCAGGATCAAAAATATGGGATTAGAACTTTACACAAGGGAAACAAGACAGTACAGGGAATTACAGTGCAGCTAAAGTGCATCACAATAGACATCTTCTATTGAATTTCAGCATAAATGCATTTTGGAAAGTTTATCGAGCCTCTGCAGATATCTGCTGTGATGTCCTCAAGATCTACATCCATTGCAGACACCTACTTTAAGATTCTGGTTAATCATTGGTTAATCTATCACTTCAGACATTCCCCTCCATCGGTTAATGTCAATACTTACCTAAGAGCAGTTCATCAATTTAGAATGCATTAACAAAAAACATTTCCAAAAGAAATGCTTAGAAGTTCTGCTCGACGGATTATGTCAATTGGTTCAACCGTTTTGCATTTTTATAACTTATGCAGTGAACCTTGATGTTTTGGGGGGCAAGACTATTCCAAAGAACAGTAAGTATAATACCAAGGGGAATACACATCAAATGGGACTTGTGATGAAATGTTTGATGTATGAAGCGTAAAACTGATTGACATTTACACCCAACACCAACACCACTTGCACATTACAGGAACTTGGCAGTGAGTTACAGTATTGGCACATCCCTCGTACAGTCCTGACCTCGATCCAAGCCTGGGTCTGTCTGCTGTGCTTCAATACACTTATGGATGTCAGGAAAGCCACATGCCAACACATACACACGATGGGTGTTGAATGTTCTTGAGTTTATTACAGCATAAACAACATAGACACTTAACAGCATAGAGTACTTAAGTTTTTGTCCAAGTACCTTTTGTCACGTACATTTGTTCCATCAAATAACAAATCGTCATTAACATGATCCAGTTACGTTCCAAGGAAACAGAAGGGTTCTGGAGGGAACAAAGAGAGAGAAAATTGCATGAATATCTGTCCACCCATACAGGCTATAGGAAGTAGCTTTATAAGGAATAAAACGACAAAGAGAGAGAGAGGCATGGGAAAGTTCACACAATGTCAGAAAACCTTAACATATACTGATTTAAAGTGACTGAAAGAAACTTTTTGGACACCCTGTAAAATGTCTCATTATGTCATCAGAATATCAATACTCGCATCATAAGACACACCCAGACTGTATAAATGCTCAACTGCGTAATTTATTATCAGCTTGTATAGAACGCCTTCAAAAAAAAACCCAGTGAAATACTGAGTTATGCCAAACGCAAACTAACTGAAACATAGCATCTTATTCTCATTATTTAATAATTGCTTAACAAACTGCTGTTTGTTTCCTTGATGCGATCCAGCTGTGTTTGTGCTTATGGTGTTTTTCTACTATTACGATTGGAGTATGCACCCCAGCATCTTAAACTTCTGGTGCATTCTCAGCAGTTTCCCTTTTTTTTTCTTTCTTCAAGGATTCACAGTAAACTCTGAAAACAGCTGTAGAATCCAGAATGTAATGCATGTCTGCCCTGGCCTGTCTTACAGAAAGAGGAGGGGGAAGATGGCCAGATGATATATGAAAGCCTCATCATATTAATTCATGCCATATGGCTTAGAGGTCAGTGTAGCTTTAGAATCCGAGCTCAGAAGGGATCTATTGAGAGGTGTACTACATGTTTTCTCTAGACCTTGACTATTTCCTTTACCTCGTAGAATGGGTTAAAATAAGAGCATGGCCTGAGATACAGTTAGTTCCCATTAGTGAGAAAAACATTGGTATTCAAATTAAAGTTCAACGTATAAGTAGACTCACTAATGGGATAGCCGTCATATTGTATAATCAGTGTGTTATTGCAATTTTTATATACAGATGAGGTTTAATTTGCTCATTTATTTCAATTGCCTGCACAAATGCATTCAAACTTTTAATACATTCTGTATTAATGACTTGAAAAGAAAGTAATCTAAAAAAAAATGATGCCTTTTAACAGGAAGTAGGGTTTATATGGGGGGGGGGGGTGCTCTCAGGAGTTGTTCTTTTGCCTTTTAGTCTTCATTTTGTTGTTTTTTTAGCTCTCAACAAACTTTCAGGGAGTTCCTTGGGTGTCACAAAATGTAAATCAGTTGTGCCATGAATGCAGTTTTATGGATGATTAGCATTTATCAACTTTTGCTCATGGGCATGAAAATTGCTAGACGTTTTCGGTTTATTTTGACCAACTAAAACATTTATTCACAACTTTACTCAAAGATTAATAAATGAGGCGTGTTCATAGTGTAGTGAGTACATGAATGTGAACTGTATATCTTTATGCTAGGCGATAAGATCACATTGACTAATATAATGGGACTGCAAATTTTCTTTTGGCTGGTGTAATAAAACACACTGGAAAAGATGATGAAGCAGAAATTGGCTCCTGCAAGCCAGACATCCCTTTACCTCCCTGACATTACAAAAAGAAAAAGAAAAAAAAACAGAGACACATGTCTGGCCACCTTTCTAGCAAAGGTTAAGATAGCCAGTGAGTGTTAGACCTCACAAGGGTCACAGACATGCACTCTTCCTCTAGCGAGCATCTGACGAAAGCTTCCTCCGACAGGCGCATCAATAATCCAAAGCCGCGACGCCCTTGCCTTCACTCCGGATCTGCTCAAACTGGGCTCCTGCACCATGCCGGTGAAGATGAGGCAATGAAACGAACGGAGGCAAAAAAGAAGAGGCCATTACAAAAAAAAAACAAAAAAACAACACAAATCCCAAAGGGCAGCCTGCAATAAATGTCACTCCACATCAGGAGAAGTGGGTTCATATAGCGAACACTCGCACCAGAGAACCCGGAACGACGAAACATGGAGGCACAATCTCCTTCTAGTCCCAGACTAACCTTCATTAAAGAGGACAGGATGGATGTGGGAGGAGATATTCACAATCAGAACCATCATACAGTAGGAATTGCAAAATACCAGTATGTCCGTGACCCTGATAAAACAGTTATGAAATTTCCCTGCCTCATATTATACTATCCTTCATCTGGTGTGAACGTGGACGAAGATCTGATAACTCGCCAGCCAGGATAAATAAATTAGCAATGGCTACAGATTGCTATTAGGAGCCGCCGTGCTATAAACATGACTGAAATTGGTTGACGGCAGATGACCTAAATTGAAACGAGATCCCTTCTGCCTTATGGTACTGATCAATATCTGTCATGGCAGAATGTTTTCCACTGAGAGCTGTCTCAATTATTCTGACACTGGCTCCATTTTTGTGACATTATAGCAGCCTGGCAATTTGCAAAATCAGGTGTGAAGAGAGAAACTGGGAGAAAAAGAGAAAGCGTGCGAGAGAGAGAGTGAAAGAGAAAGATGGAAATAGTCTGAATAGTCTGACAGAGAGATAGATGAGCAAGCTCGGGCTCTACGTTGTGCAGAACGATGTCTTGTTGTCATGGTAGCGACATCTTGCTCGTTTCCGTGGGAACAGCAATTCAAATCCTCCCGAACTGAATCCTGTTGCAGCTTGACTTAGCCCCCCTAGGGGAAAAAAAAGACAAGGAAGAAAGGGACTGAGATAAAAAAAAAATGGAGGAAAAAAACCAGTAAAGCGGCAATGTGGACCTCCAGCACAGTAAGCGCCCTGGCAATGGTCTGGGGTATGTTTGTGCCATACACACGTCATTGATCCGTTTGTGAAGTGCACTCTTCATATGTGGAGCATCCAGAGCTCAAAGAACCAGGCATTGGTAATTAGGCTTGCCTGCAGCACTCTACACAAGCATTGAGCTCAGTGCACATCTTCACTTGCTCATATCCATATTCACATGCACCAGAGAGCCCTCCCAGCCAACCCAGTCGCAGACATTTTGGTCCATGGGGCATTATTTAATCAGGCGTGCATCATAATTAATTCACAAATGAGCGCTTCTTTATCTTATTTATCTGCCTTGGTTTCTATTAATCTGATTAGTACACGTCAAAAGACAATGTTTTACATGGCCACTGTCTCGGCAGAACAGGAGATTCATGATGCAGGAATGAAACAGGATGCTAATTAATTAGTTAGGTAATTGAATCTAACTCTGATTAAGAAACAATAAGAAAGGTCCATTATTTGGCTTTTAATTAGAAGCCAGTTTGAATTGGCGAATACATGATAAAATGTGAGAAAATGAATCAATAGCTTTCGATTTCTACTTGCCCTGTGACATCAGTAGGTTCAGGGGCATCCAGGATTATGGATATAATTTTATTCTGTTAGAAGGGAACATGGAAATGTCTGGGAATTTATGCAAGACATACGAGTCCCTGCCCTTTCCTTATCATTTTCTACATCTGTTTTATAACCTCCTGTTCCAGACACATTTTTCATCCTTCCTTCAACACAAGTACCAAACCCACTCCTACAGATCCACCTACTGTTCCGTTTCCCCTTTTCTTGCCAATACCCCACCTCCTGTCCCTGCTTGATCACTTTTACCCATCCTTTCCTTTAGTTCCAGGTTCTGCTCCAGCATTTAGCCCTCATTGATTTGAAAGACAGATCCTGTCCCCGGTCCTTTTCCCAGTCAGTTTTACAACTCCCTGTCCTTCATTAGCACAGGTACTTCCATGTCCTGTCCATGTATCCAATCATTTCAAATTTTCATTTTCAGCATTTTCTGGAAATGTCCCTTGTATTCCATGCCCCATACCATTCCCCCTGCCCATACCACTTCTCCTTCTCTATTCTCCATTCATCAAACTCTAACTTGAGCCACCACTTATTCTCCATTATTGTTTAACTTAAAGCCAGTATCTGTTCCCCCTCCCATTCCTTGGCCATTTTTCATGACCTTCCTGTCCCTTCTTTATAGCACAGACCTTTCCAGATCTACCTCCTGTTTAGGCTCTTATCCCCTTGCCCCTACTCACAATCCTTGTCCATGCTTTATCTTCTTTCCTGTTCAACTCAAAGTCAAAGTGGCTTTTATTCACAGTTTACCCATATACCCATGTACCTATACACATCCATCCATCCTTCCATCTAGGAACCTCTGTTGTTTAACTAGGGACCCTGGACGCCAATGGTGCCCATTGCATTTATTCCCATTTTGTACGACTGTGGTACGACCTCTGGTCAACATTCACACATGCACATTCACACAGTATGGGAAATTTGGGAATGCCAGTTACCCTAATCTGCTTGTCTTTGGATATAACCGGAGAACCCCAAAAAGCAGGAGGAGAACATGCAAACCCTATGCACACATCAAACCCAGAACCGGGAGGTGCACGGCAATAGTGCTAACCACTAAACCACCATGCCACCACAGTAGGTACAGGATATAGTGAAATGAAACAACATTCCTCCACGATCATGGTGCTGCATAAAATAACAACAAATTACAAGAGAATACACATATCTAAAAATTGTACTGAAAACAACAATAAGCTACATAAAGTGCACAAGACCATACACAAGACAATTTGCCTGTATTCTTGGTTCTGACCCATTTCCATCTTTTTATCCCCTGTTTCTATTACAAATGCTTTAAAAAATAGTCTCTAACAGGGGGGGAGGCAGTACAAGTGGGTTGTGAGTAAAAAAAATCAATCAGAAACAAAAGCACACTGCTGGAATGAGTCAAGCACAGACCAGGTACCATTCTGGTAAGGTTTTGTAGATCTGTAGGTACCTTTATCACAGACAGGCAGACAGACAGACAGACAGATAGGAAAAATGCTATGCTAAGCATATGAAAAATTCAAGGGAAATAAGTGAGTCTTCACACTTCCAGACGAGAAAAGAAAGGTGCCAGACACATTTGAGACTAGACGCTCGTCACCACCCTCCCTTCCTCTGGCGTGCGTGTGTGTGTGTGTGTGTGTGTGTGTGTGTGTGTGTGTGTGTGTGTGTGTGTGTGTGTGTGTGTGTGTGTGTGTGTGTCATGTGTGTCTATGTGTGAGTGTGTGTGTGTGTGCGCGCGCGTGCACAACGTGTGCGTATGCATAGACCACAGACATCATGTGGTCTATGGACTGGCTAGTTGTTCTGCAGAATGATGGACAGAAAGGTCCTTTCAGCCTGAGGCACACTGGGTGAGATGGTATTTGTAAGAGACAGCACTGTTATCGTACCCTCTCAGCATGTTATTGCTTTCTCCACGTTCCTGTCTCTCAGTCTGTGTCCTCGCTCATCCCTGCCCTCCCTCTCTCTCTCTCCGTCTCTCTCTCTCACTAGTTTTGTCTGCCTGTTTCTCATGAAGTTTGTCACTGCATTGTTTATACATTCATTGTACACTTGTGTATTCATATTTCTGTGTGCTTGCTATTTTTATACACATTCTAAATGCATTCTCAAGTTTGTTATTGTGTACATATATGTTGGAAATGCTTGGACTCCATTTGCAGTCCCAGTTGACACACAGACAAAAAAATTGTCTATTTTCTGTTTACTCCACAGTATCCACAAATCACAACAACTAGATTACAAAAAGTTGAAAGAATAAACCTGAACATGATTTGACAATTTCTATTATTTTTGTCCTAGCTCATAATTTTATGAGTTTAATAACTACCAAAATAGCAGAAGGCCAAATACTGTACACCAAATTCAGACCATTTTAATATCATCGTCTTTAAAAGCTGTCTATGGCAATGACAAGTATACTGTACTTTGGTACACTCACTAACAAATGCAACCATATTTTAAATTAAATATTGGCATTTGAATTCTTAGCCAAAAAATGGGCCAAATGCATTAATGGCCTGTTTAGCATTTCATTTTGTGCCCAAAGTGACCCAGCTGTAAGCAGTTACTGTGAGTCAGGACGTATTTAATGGTGTTAATACACTGCGGTATATGGGCCAGATAAAATGGTGAGTGTTGACCATCACTGGTGTCTCATTTTACATTAGGATAACCTTTGTGGAATCATTCCTAATGGCTCTGACACTGAAGCAGACTGTGCGTCCAGCTATATTGGCACTAGTCAATGCCAAGTGAGTGTGCCGAACTGGTGTCAGATCGTCCTTTAATTGGCAGGCCAGCCTAGCAAAGCATGTCATATTTTGTAGTGAATTGCTCACTTACTGTATAACTCAGGTTCTTATACAGACTTCCAGTGGTGTTAAATAGTAGATAGGCTGGTACCTCGACATACAAACTCCCAACCTTAAGAATTTTTGCCTTAAGAATTGAAATTTTGAAAACAATTTGACTCGGCATGCAAAGCGTTTTCAGCAAACGAGCGAACGAACCGAGACAAACATCAGTGGAAAGCCAAGCAAAGCAAGTTTACTTATTTCGTGGTTTTTTTTTGCATTTTGTGCAAGATTTAGTGAAGATGTAGTACCCTGAGTCCCATCAAGGGTGGTAGCAAGAAGAAAAGGAAGCAACTTTTTTTCACAGTATCATTTTTAAAGTTAAGTGAGGTTTGATGTCTATTTTTATTTTTATATATTTTACTTCATTTACATGTCTTTTCCAAATGTTTTGATTGTTTTTATATGCAAAAATATAATTATAGTGTTGGAAATTATAATAATAATATTGGTAACATTTTAGGTGGCTGGAACGGATTATCTGCATTTACATTATTTCCTATTGGAAAATGCATTTCACAATACAAAAGAGCTCTCCTCTGGAACGGATTAAATTCATATGCCAAGGTATCACTGTACTACCAACAGCATATGAAAATTCTATGCCACTATAGTGTTGTTTGAATCAGTTTAGACTTCAAGCTGTTTATTCCCAATAATGTATTCACTGACATCCCTATATAATTAGCACCAATAGGTACACCATAAGTAGTCTAATAAACACAATAGCTTTTACTGGTACACAGGCTCCTTACAATGATGATACCTCTTCCAATTCTCTTTGTTTTTAATTCATAAATTCACACTATTTCCACTAACCCTCCTAGGCAAACAATTTCTTGTCACACAGGGGCAGAAAAAGGCATGCATGTAAGCTGGAATTTTTGCAGTAGTTTCCAGTGCAGCTTTTTACAGATGCCATGATGCAAGAGGAGAAAAACCTCAGAGAAAACCGACCCTGGTTGGCACCAGTCTTTCAAAACTGGCTTGACAGAAAAAGGCCTGTTCTTCAACTTGTGTCCATCTTTATGTCAAATGTTGAGTTATTCAGCACTTTTGTTCCCTCTGTGGCAAAATTTTTGATCTTTGACTCACTGAAAACCTCAACTTCCAGAAACCGTTTGTAATTAAGAGGCAGTGAATGTAAAAATGAAAGCATAAATAGAGGAAATGTGAACAGTTCAAGTAGATATGAAACTTCAGAATCAGGGTTTGTTTCCAGAAACATTTTTTTTTACCTTTTCACCACTTTATTAGTCTTTGTAAAACCGCATATGGAGTAGATTTGACCTGAGATGCTAAGATGAATGATCTCATGTCATCTCCTCTACCCCTGTGTCCCGTACGCAAAAGATGATGAGAGGAACAGCTGAAATCCAATGTAGTGAGAATGGAAAGGGAGAAAAAGGAGTGAAGACCTGACTAGATTTGGGAACACACACAGCCATCTGCAGGATGGAGATAAGGCCTTGTCAATGAATGGCTGTCTTTTCTTCTGTTGCTGCACAAGACAGAAAGGAGAGGAACACTTGCCTAAATCTAATCTGCTATTTCTACCCAGATACAGTATTTACCCTTTCATGACTAAATCTTAAAACCTATCGCTTACTCAGCATAGATTTCCCTGATGGTGTTTAGGGGCAAACATGGATCCCTTCTTTACACTATCATTTACGGCAACAGTAAGCAAGTTTATGATGTAGTAAAACCTCAACTGTTTTTTGACTCCTGGCTACAGGATATATACATTTATTGATGGCTATCCATTTAACAGTGCTTATAACAGACACTAATTTACGGTAGCAGTATCAAGCAGTCAGTTGCACCATAACTCATATGCCCACTACATTTGAGTACGGAAACTCAAATGCCTTTTGTGGATGGTCCCACATACTGTAGATACCCTCCAATACTGGATACATAGTGCATAGTGCAGATTTGAATAAACTCCTGGTGCAATCAAAAGTTAAGCCTTTATTTGTCACATATACAGTTCATTACTTCACAGTGAAATTTTTTCTTGGCATATCCCAGCGTAACAGGGGTGAGAACGCAGGGTCAGCCATGATACAGCGCTCCTGGAGCAGATGGGGTTTTGAGGGCCTTGCTCAAGGGCCCAACAATGGCAACATAGTGGAACTGGGGCTTTAAAATTCCACTATGCGGGGGTCACCCCGAATCTAGTTCTTCTAAAACATACTTCCTCATGGTGTTTCAAAGGGAATTTCCCAGCCATTGCAATCTTTGGATTCATATTGATATGCAGACCTGCCTTATTGTAAAATATAAAAAGAGAGAGAGAAAGAGAGAAAGAAAACTTAAAAAGAACACAACACAAATAAAAGTGTACTGCTGTGAATTAAGTTATTTAAAATTTCATGTTGGCACCAAATAGTACACCCCACAGTAGGTGCAACATCTGCCACAAACAAAACTACTCATTAACTCCATTCAAGGTGCACAGTGTGTGACAAAGAAAAACAAATGCTCTGTTTCTGACTTTAGTCTTTTAGTCTTTTTTTAGCAGACATACTGATTTCTGATTACGGAGAAAACTCTATGATCACCAGACAAGGTAATTGTACTGCAATATTCTGTATTATAATGGTACATATGAAAGTGATGGATCATGAGATAAAATAATCCTATGAGGTAAATAGTCTATTTTATAGGTCTTAAACGGGAAGTTTGGATTTTTTTTTTAAGTCTGTCTTATGTCAAAATTGACGTGCATGGAAGTACATTACCATAGGTCTTGGTTGTTATGAATTTTCCTGCTCTGCAAACAGACAGTGAAGTTTGTCACCCGGAATGGAAGTATGATGTAAGTAATCGGGGGCAAATTCCACAACCCTCGTTCTATGCAAAAATGCATTCCAAGGATCAACTAAAAGTCATACAAAGCTTCCGCAATCCCACTGAGTTGGTATCTTTCAAAGTTACAGTATATGTAGTAAAAATTTCACCTTCTCTGGAAATTAGTTGAATGGCTAGTTCCAGGTAGACATACAGCTACTTTTGTAGAATGGAATGATGCTGGTGAATTTTGGCCATGATTACTTTCAGGAAAATTTATGATGATGAAGATCTATGGTAATATATTTATAAGAAACCAAATTTTTGTTTAAGGCAGACTTGAAAAAACCAGAACTTCCCCTTTACAGTAAGTGATAGTAAAAACGGTTACTGCTGAAACGGAGATTAGGAAATCACTAATTATTATGAAATATTGAAACATTTTAATTCAAATGCAGACAGTTTCTAACTGATTCGTTACATTGAGTTGCTGACTAAGTGGTTAGCACTGCCGCCTTGCACCTTCAGGATTCGGGTTCGATTCCCACTTCGGGGTGTGTGTGCATGGAGTTTGAATGTTCTCCCCGTGCTTGGTGGGTTTCCTTTAAGTTCTCCAGTTTCCTCCAACAGTGCAACGACATGCAGCTTAGGCTAACTGACGTTCTCAAATTGCCCACAGGGATATTCTGGTGGGAAGTTTTTTCTGTGAGGCATTTGTGTATATCTTTGTGGGTGAGCATCACATGGGTTGCTTGTGAAATTGAGCATGTCATGCAAAGCCATTATTTGTGTGTGTGTGTGTGTGTGTGTGTGCGTGCAAACATGACTGTCTCAAATGTTATGTGTGAGTGACAGTACAGGCCTTAGGTTATCTTTCAAGAAGATAAGTGCTCTTCCTCTGACTTTTTTTGTGTGTGCATTTGATTGTGTAAGCATGTGTGCAAACATGATGCAGAGGGACCAGTGTGTGTATGTCAAGGATTACATGTCAGGGCATCAGAAATCAGTGGATCAGATACATAATGCATGGTAGCTTCCTTGCACTTGCACTTCCTCTCAACATGCTTATAACTGAAATACACAGCCAAAGTCACAGTTTCAGAAGTGAGCAAAATACTGGAATTGGATCAAGACCAGTCCAATGCATTATGAAAACTTGGAAGGATAGTAGTGAATTGTCAGTATTGAGGAAGAAATGTGATTGGTCATGACTGGTAAAAAGTTGTGATCAGAAATCACTTAAACACTTGGTAAACACTTGGTAAACACTTGGTAAAGTTGCATTGCAAAACATCTCCATTAGGTCTACAGTTATACACTTATGCTATATTGAGAACGAACAGGATTGGGACTAAACAGCTGTGTGTCCTTAAGAAAACCACTTGTTAATGAGAGTAATCAGAAAAAAGGGCTTGAATTTGCTAGGGAGCATAAAGATTAGACTTTGGAGCGATGGAAAAAAGGTCATGTGGTCTGATGAGTCCAGATCGACTCTATTCCAGAGTGATGGGCATGTCAGGGTAAGAAAGGAAACACATGAAGCGATGCACTAATCATGCATAGTGTCCAGTGTACAAGCCTCTGGAGACAGTGTTATGATCTGACATTGCTTCAGTTGCTCAGGTCTAGACTCAACAACGTTATGTGGGAATAAAATGAAGTCAGCTGATGACCTGAATGGACTGAATGACCAGGTTTTCACATCTATGCAAAAACATAAATAAATAAATAAATAAATGTTGTGCTACTAGTACTTAATTAAACCTTAATTAAATAGAGTTTGGCCATTTCTGATTAAAAACGATCAGATGTTGATTGTTCAGATAAAATAATATTTCCAGATTTTCTAAATTCACTCAACATTTTTAGATTGACTTATACATATTCCTTTATTTGATTTTTTCATTTTTGCGTACTTAAATAAAGTCATTTAGACAGTAATGAAAAATTATAGGATTAAAAATGTTTTAACTAGCAGTGTATGTCAAGTGATATTTGATATTTGCATTCTACATTCTAGAACAATACTGGAGATTTCAAAACTATGAAATAACATGTATCTCATTAGGTCACTAAGAAACAACAAGAACAGCTAGTTCAAAAATCAACAATTAACAAACAACACATCAGATTAGAGTCGTTATGAAGGCTTTACAGAGCAAAAGTAGCAGATACATCTCAATATCAACTATTCAAAGGAGATTATTACATATTTTGGACGCCTTCAGCATTGTTTTACAATATAGTAGGAAATACCATGGGATTAGAAGGTGCGTCCAAACTGTTGACTGGTAGTATATAATTAACTGTATTTACTCAAGTTATCTTGAAGTATGTAACAAACTGTCTAAGATTCAACATATCAGGATCAAGATATTATTGTTCCAACATTGCTATATGTCTGCATAGCCTTACAATGCACGGTTCAAGTACATAAAGCACATCTACTGGAATGTACTGTAGGAGACTCAACGAAACACAGCTCATGAGTTAAAGTCTTGGTTCACCTAAGAGATTGCTCCTGTTGAAATATTTAGATTCGCCTGTATAATTCCCATTATTTAATTTTTTCGGGTTTATGGAGCTCGGTACAGGTTAACTACGCATTCCATTTCTTCAAATGTATGTTTAAGTGTATCATGTTTCAAGGTGCCTTTTTTTTCTGTGCACTCGCTACTCTGCACTTGGTGACACCGACTGCAGACTAAGCTGCTAAATGCCACAGCAAGCAACCACCTCATGAATTCATCTTGTCATAAAGCACCTCATGGACACTGTGACCTGCATACAAAAACACCACAACCATGACAACAGTAATCCAGAGTAATACAACCCACAGAAATGGCCTTATATTAGATTTGAGACTTCTTTGCCCCCTGTCTGACTACCATTGGCCTATATCCTTTGCTACCAGTGCAACAAATATCCCCTCTAGTCATAGCTCCCTCCTCTATCTAAATGTGTGCTATGAATAATGAATAGCTGGCTGCCTTTTCCAGGCCTGATTGCGGAAATGCTAGCACAGCTTAGATTAATGCTGTTATTATGAGACTTGTAAACGGTTTATGGGTGAAGCTTTTGACTTAGGTAACCGGCTTAGGCTACATTTCTCAGAAGTTTTTGGTTTGGAGTGCATTGAATGCATCAATTTTGATGAACTTCTCAGAAAGTGGCACATGAAATTGTTACCTGGTATCCTAAAGACACGCTGATTACAATTGTGACACATCTGGCGGGAAGATCAGAACACACAGGGCTGTAGTTTAGGACATTTTGTGTTTCTGAGGTTAATCTTTTCAATGACATTTTTTCAGATTCGTTCACCAATTTGATTAACAGCACAAGTTGTAGAATTAAAAAAAACAAAAAAAAACAATCATACTTCATAGGTTAGACAAATTAGTTTTTCTCTTCCAGCCCACAACAGACTACTATGGAACTCATTTACATTAAATGCTGGAAGTCTTTATATCTGATTGAAAGAGTTCATTGGACTGAGTGACTCAACTTACCCTCTGAATGAGAGAAGATTGACTATTGACTAGTCTATGACTAAGAGATTCACTGATTCTTGCACTGTTCTACTGAACGAGAGAGGATTGAACCTTTATCTTGACTGAAACAATTACAATAAATGACAATAAAGGAGCTATCTTGAGCAAAATGATTCTCCGACTCAAGGGACATGGATCAGGTTCAGTATACATGCAGTCCATGCATTTACAACATTTACAGCATTTGTTAATTATTCTCACAGGTTTTATGTCAGATGGCCATCCTACCATTACCCACAAACATTCTCCACACTCGGGATTGACATTGAGGATTCCCTGAATCTCCAGTGGCTGAGTATATTTCCAAGCAATTTGGAGCTCTTGCAATTTGAGTTCTTGCCTAAAGGCCTTAAGTGGTAGTGGCAGCCTGGTGGTGCTGGGGTTTCAATCCATAACCCACCAATCAGTGGTCCAACATCCTAAAAATTGGACTACCCCACCCCTTTACAAAAAAAAAACTCACTAATATTTGAATCAAACTAATAGTTAAACATATAATATAAGCCTAAATACATAAAATATCATAGTGTTGAAGTTGATGGATGGAGTTTTGTCATTTGCCACAGCTAAACCTAAATGAGAAACCAATGCCTGATATTGTCCAATATGGATTTGTTCACATTAGGGCTTCTTTCAAAAAGGTTGAACCATTTGTGAAACAATCATGTCTGATGAGTACCATGAGCTCCACCATTCCACAGATGGCTGATGAGAAATACTAATATTGCACCATTAAGGAATATTTCGTAGCAAGAACCTCATGTTTTAGGAACCCTCTTTGCTTGGTCACACTGGGTTCTAGACTCACCAGGCACTTGGCTGTGCGGTTTCACAGAGCCTGTACCACTGTACCATTGGATTCCAGTTATGGCCTGATATAAAAGGACAGATTAGCTTTTGCCTGAGATGCTGTCCTGCTCACCATCGATGTAAAGAGAGGTTCTTGGAATTACTGAAATCTTTTTGTGAGCTTGAACAGGTCTGGCCATTCTCCTCCTGACTTGTGTGAAGCATCAGTTTGGGATTGCTAGAGTTATAATTTTTGTTAATTATGAAGGACACTCAAGTCAAACTGGGATTTTTTTGATTGTGCAGAATAACAGAACACAGTTATGAGACTGAGAAGTTAAAAACTATTTCTCTATATAATCCCCTGCCACACTAATGCACTCATTCCAGTGTTTCACTAGCGCTTGGATACCATCATGTACAAGTTTTCTCAGTACATTTTCTAAAGGCATGATCGGTCTGCCCTCTTCACATTTGAAATGCTAGTCTCCCAGGAACTCCTTTAATGGCCCAAACATGTAGAAATGGCTTGGAGCGAGGTCAGGACTATAGGGGGGGATGTGGTAATAACTCCCTAATAGCTCAGTTCCTGTAATCCGCAAGTGGTGTTAGTGAATGATTGTGTGTACAGTTCCTACAGACGGATGCGTTTCTTCTGAAAGTTGGCGACTCGGAAGGGATCGTTATTCACAGGTCTATGGCCTTAATGAAGAACATTTGCACTGTTTGAATGTTTGACTGCTGCTAAGAGTTTCATCATTGTACCGTGCTGTACCAGTTTTACACGTTCATTCACAAGAAATTTCATCACAAGTCCAGATTTGACATGAAGCACCTCATATATATAAAGAAGTCTTGAGACAACCATCTATGAAGAATACACTGCATTTATAAACATCAGCAGGAATATACTATAAATATTGTTAGCAAAAATCTTTAACTTTAATGTATTCTTTGTTCGTACTGTAGTTTGAACAAATGGTAACCAAATAATTGAATTAGCCATGTTTATTCCTCCCAAGGCCACATTTATCAATGTCTTAATTATTATGTACTTGGTGAGACTGATTGGTGTTCCAATAATTACACCCAGTATTCAGCTGATTATAAACATTTAGTAATATGTGTGTCGGGCTGGGAAAACCCTTTGGATACCATCATGAATAAATTATGGCACAGAGCTAAAAATGACAACAATTATATAAGGGTTTTCTGCTTATACATTTTGGGCTAAACTGCTTATCCTGTGTACAGGTCATGGGGACCTGGAGCCTATCCCGGGAGACTTATGGCACGAGGGGAGGTACAGTACCATGCAATCCATCACAGGGATCTCACACACACCAGACAATCTGGGAACACAATTTAACCTTATCTGTATGTCTTTAGACTGGAAAACATGCAAACTCCACTCTCACACAGACCCAAGGTGGGAATCGAACTCCCAAAACAAGCTTTCTAACACCATACTCACTTAATGATTATCTATTTATCTATTGGATGGATGGATGTGTTTTATAATGAAGCAGTACAACCATACATATTCAGTCGTTTAACTTGTATGTATTTGTGTAGACCTATTTTGCTTTATTAGCATTATATACTGGATTTTTCCATTCATCTAGAATTAAATTAAGGCAATAATTAGAGTTAACATAGTGTTACCTGTACATATATCTGTAATATATAATAAAGTGTGTGTGTGTGTGTGTCAATATCATAAGCAGTTATCGCATTTTAACAAACCCATCCAGATTCAGATCCATCAATCTGATGTCATGAGTTTAAACAAATAACTGCTGGCTTATGAATAAATAACTCACTTATCTCTCTCTCTCTCTCTCTTTCTCTCTCTCTCTCTGAATGTCATCTGTCACATTACACCATCACCGGAGCACAGGCTTCCAGCTGAACCGGCTCTGTGACGTTCAATGCTCGCATTTCAATCTGAAATGAAGAGGGTTTGGATCTTCTATTTTATACTCCATTCTTTTATTCAAGCATCTCAATAGTCATCTTCAATTCAGGAAAAAGGAGACGACATTGTCATATAAGTAGGCCTGCTCGCGTAGCACACTGTTCTGACAGCTTTTGAAAAGAGACTAAAGAAAGCGTCTTTTTTTGTATGATTTATTTTATTTTTTTCATCCTGGAAGTAAATGTCTGGTGGTATAATTTAAGCACAGAAATCAGAAACACACCCTCCGGTCTCAGTCCTGTACATACACTCACATCATATCCTTTTGTACTAGCAGAAAGCACACACCAACACACAAACACACCGGCATACCAGGATGTTCCTGGATGCTCAGTGACCTTAGCATCCTGTTTCCCTTTTCCACCTTGCTTCCATCTATCCCACTGTTCCACTGCTTATCACATTGCTCTTTGTCTCTGTCAGAAAGCGAGAGACACATATCTCCATCTCCTGATTGTCCCGCTCGCTTCCTGTGTGAACTTCCTCCCTTTTTTCTTCTTTTGCTTCGCTTAGTCTGACCGAAGCCACTACAGCGATATGTGCAGAGGTTATCAGGATACAATAATGATATCAAAATACCAATATAAAAATAACATCTGGAGTGTCAGTATAGGGTTGATGTGATTGTGATTGATGTGGCTTCGTACAAAGCAGAGTTCCTGTTATCAGGCCGTGACTTTAATTATATTTTGAAAAGATTATGAAATTCCTTTTGCTCCTTGTTTTGAACCGTTAATGATGTGGAACATCTGCACAAGAAGGTACCACGCAGAAAATGAAAGGTCCCATATTTTAGTATTTCTCTAACAACTTACCACAGGTCACAGAGCTGCTCTAAAATGTGTCTGTTAATGCAGAGAACAGCAAAGCTGAGCAGCAAGATGAGGGAGGGGCTTTTCTTATATGAGGTCACAACAGGGGGAAGAAATCTAATTGCCATGTTTAACGCCCTCAATACAAAATCAATACAAAATTTTATTTATTTATTTATTTATTTTACACAATGCACACTGGAGAACCAGCTGAATGTCTAAAAATGACTAAGAAATTTAAGTAACACATTCTGACCAATCAGATTCAAGAATTCCGTTCCATATTAATGAATGGCCGAACCTTAACTGAGGGAGGTTCACGCAGCATATGGTGTGTGAGTCGCTTTAAGCCTTTGTTCACAATTTTGCTCTCTTCCAACACAATTTACACACACACACACACACACCTACTTTAAGAGCATGCTTGATCTCTGATTGAATGCAAGATTAATCCAGCTCTATGGATGATCATCTCTTTTTCTCTCGCCCTGTGTGTCCGCTGTTTCTTCACTGCTTTCACAGTAGGATTAGAGGAGGCCGAGAGACATGCTATAGTAAGATAGTAATTAGAGTCAACATCACAGCAGTGATGAGGGGAAGAGGAAGGCTGAATATGGGTCAGTGCTCTAGCAGCCTATATCTTGCTATCCCTCGTTTCCACCCCCAGCATGTGCATTCACTCACACACACACACACAAATACAGAGAGAGAGAGAGAGAGACAGACAGACACACACATAAGCACTATGACTTACAGCATATAATCTAATCACATCATGAGATGTTCTAAGCACAGGGAGAACATACAAACCCCATGCACACAGAACCCGAGGTGGGAATCGAACCATCAACCCTGGATTTGCAAGGTGATAGTACTAACCAAAGTGCTGCCTTATGTACTGCATGTAATGTAATTATGTAGGCTAATTGGCGTTCCAATTATTATTAAATGTGCAATGTGTGTGTGAATGTTGACGTACCATGTTCGTATATAAAATGGGAATAAATACACTGGTCACGAGTCCCACAAGTCCACGGTCCCTAGTTGGACTATAGAGGCTCCTAGATGGATGGATGGAATAAAAATGACAAGAGTGGAAGGTCCTCACAAAACTAGCAATACAAATACATGTGTCTGTGTTTGTAGATACGGGAATTCGGACTTTCAATCAGATACCACTCTGATGTCTATGCTATCCTCTCTTCTGCCTGCTATTGATCAGTATAAAACTCTGCACTGGCCTGTGTGTGTGTGTGTGTGTGCGTGTGTGTGTGTGTGCGAGTGCGTGTGTGTGTGTGTATTTCAAGAGTGTTACTGGGAGATTATTGAGTGCATTTTGCCCTGTTTGTCCCCCGAGGGTTGAGTGACATAGATGGAGTGCCGAGATCACACATGGGCAGCTGGTCTGTAGAATTTGAAGATAAATGCTAGATCAAGGAGGATCTGATTTAGACAGTGAAGTCAGCATGCTGTGGCTGTTAAAGCTCGATATTTCAACCTAATCAAATGTGGTCTGCAGCTTACATATCAATAGCATCTGATATAGAATGAGTTAAAGGATGAGGCATGGATAAATAGTCACTTTTTGTAATACCTGTAGGAAGGGTTTGATATGTGCATTTTTGGGTGCTAATTGACACTAGCACAAATTCACCATCTGACACGAGGGTGTAATGATACAACCCAATTTAGTCGCAAGAGAGTCTTACTAAAAACAAATTTAAAAAAATGAAAAAAAAAAAGAAAAGAAAGAAAAGATGGGAGAAGGAAAAGAAAACTTGGTAGATACACAATATATTTACACCAATCGTGTTTACTTGCAAGAAATCAGTGCAGTACCAAAGAAATGAAATATTAAAAACAGACTCTGTCTGTACTCAGCATTGTAGGGCATTACCTACAGGGTACCTTGGGTCAGAGTTTTTATGCTAAATTGCAATGGGTCTAGGTCAAGATTTTAGGTGAAACAAGTCCTTTTAATTGGGTTTCGAGTCCTGTCTTAGGTCTGTCTGTGTAGAGTTTGCATGTTCTCCCCGTGCTTGGTGGGTACAAGACTAAACTGAAACAAGACTAAATACATGTTTTTCCTAAGCTCTCGAATCAACTTGATTTAGGTTTGATAAGGACATGAGGGCACAAGGGAATCACAAACTTTTTTGTCAAATAGAATCTGATTAGAAATTGATTTGATTAAGTTAGTGTCTCTAATTTAAGCAGGCTTAAGTGTTGGATAATTACTCAACATGATATTTGATCCCAGACATATTAGCCTTACTAAACTAAATATCACAGTATATGACTAGAGCTAAATTAATCCCTCTTCTACCAAATATGACTTGTCTATTCCCACCATAACCCATTTCATGGAGTGAAAAGTCCAGGTTAGAGAGTAACAGAAATGAAATGTGTTAGAGAATCAGAAATGAGAGAGTAACAAAAATCAGAGTGTAACAAAAAAAATATATTACGAATGTAAAAAAGGGAAAGATGATGATGATGACCATGATGATGATGATAAACCATAAAGAACAGGGTGCTGTTTGTACAGATTGACCTATTTAACAAACAATGCATAAAGGGAATCAGAATTAAAACATGAATGCATTAACTTTACACACACTATGATAATGCACTTTATTTAACAAGAATTGTCTATTGCAGAATTGAGTAGAACTGAATCAGAGGTGAAGCTGTTGTTCTGTTTTTTTAAGCTTTATGGTTTACAATAATACTGCCCATTTTTTTGTTTGTTTGTTTGTTTAGTTTTTCTTCAAAGAGAAAAGAATAGAAGTTGCTTTTAATAATGTTCTTTAATGAATACAGTATAAATGAAAGAAGTAGCATATTTCTGTGGTACAATTGAAATAAATTATAGTGTTATAGGAAAACAATGAACTATGCTCCAAAGTTACATGATGATGGTCTACAAACATGGACTACACTTTCCTGCACACCGCTTAAACATTACTAGATCTCCAAACTTCTAATCTGACCTCTTTAAAAAAACAATTGGACAAACCCTTCATGACATCATCCATAGGTTTTCTGAAGAGCTGGAACTGAAGCTGTGGAAGCTTTCATCTTTGCAATCTTGAGAGGAGCTGCCTCTACCTAAACCCCAGTTAATCCATAAATGGGCAAATCGACAAATGAGCAAACAGAAGCCGACTGTTATCTCACCATTTCTTGTGGTTAGTTAATCTACAACGATTCCAGTTAGCTGGTCAGCTAAAGTGATGCATAGCAGAGAGCTAGCAATTTAACACCTGTCATTCACATCAGCCATGTCCCAATTAAACATAATTTGATGGCTTAATGTAATTTTATGACTTAATGACTTAATGTAATGACTTACATAGAAATTCACATACACCCCATACAGTTATCTGGAATGGGAAATCTAGCTATGGAGACCCAAGCTGTTTTTGCACCAGGCTGTAAACATGTTTATTTCTGTAGTACAGCTGGACATTTTAACATGGGAGTCTATGGGGATTGATTCACTTTTAGACCTAGTGGTTAATCTTGGAAGTGCATGTTTTGACACTTCCGTGTTGGACTAATTTTTGGAAACCAGAGGTTGCCCCTTGTATATGATATATCTAACCTCAATCAGATCACACTTCTATATAAATACACACTGCAAAAACTCACATATAAATGATCATGTAGTGTTGTTCAGAATTGATGTAGCTAGCCTTGTTTCTTGGGTACGCTGGGCCATTCTTGGGTACGCTTGGGTACACTGGATCTAGTGTTTTGTCTTTTGGTTTTGCCCTGTGTAGTCTGATTGGTGATCGCAGACTTCCTTTATTTATGACTTCTCTGCTGCTTATTGTTTCTGAATTATTTTGCCTGTCTGTCTGCTTTTACTAAAGTATTTCTTGCACCTGCATCCCCCCTTAACCACCTGGCACAGGATAGTAAAATTAGCTCTGCTTCACAACAGGAGACATCACCCCATCCCATCACCGACAATTTTCCAATGAGAGCAAATGTTTCATTTCTGTTTGTTTTTAGGAAAATAAATACTGTATGATGTTTTTTTATGGGCTGACTACAGACAGACTCTGTTTTTTTATGCTAGCAAGCCATTCTAGACACATGAGTAAGGAATTTTTCACATCTCAAGAGAGGTACCCTTTTAAATAATGGCACTCATAAAATTCTTTAGAAGAATATATTTTGGAGATTCAAATTTTATTACATGCATTAAATGTATGCTATATGGGAAAAATAGTTTATCCAAATGCATATACCTAAATATGGAGCTTTTGCAGCTATAACTGCTTCCACTCTTTTTGGAAGGCTGTCTATAAGATTTTGGAGTGTTTCTGTGGGAATCGATGCCAATTCATTCATATAGATCATTTATGAGGTCAGGCACTGATGTTGGACAAGAAAGCCTGGCTTGCAATCTCCGTTCCAGTTCATCCCAAAGGTGCTCGATGGGTTTGAGGTCAGGGATCTGTGTTAGGGCCAGTCAAGTTCTTACACACCGACCTCCTCAAATGTCATTATAGTCCTCGCTTTGTGCACTGCGGTACAGTCATGTTGGAATAGAAAAGGACCTTCTCCTTGTTAACTGTTGCCACACAGTTGGAAGCACAGCATTGTCCAAGATGTCTTGGTATGCTCTAGCATTAAGATTGCCCTTCACTGAGGATAAGAGGCCTGATGGATTGAAACACCTGAATTCAACAGGTCTATATAGTGTATTAATAATTATGTTTCTATATATATATA
>JAQMYJ010000021.1:7483064-7496118 GCA_030014305.1 Clarias laeviceps
TATATATATATAAAACTGGATAGAGGGTTTTCTGGATAGTGCTCATGGCAGTTGCACATGAAAAGGGTCAAAAGTCATTCATCTGTCTCACTAAGTCTGTGCAATCTCTAAAAACACACTCTCATTGTAAGCCCTGGATGGCCAAAGCAGAGTTTTGTAGTCTTAATCATGGTCTAAATAATTATAAAACCATATAATAATCATCTAAAAATTATATGGTTTTAGACCCTTATTATATGGTCTTCTTTGTTTTATTATTCATTATTATAATGTAAATATGATGCATTTTCCCCTTATTTTTTACATTATGTTTCCGTGCATCAGACAAACTTTCTTTTCTCTGACTAGTTTTTTTTTTTCTCATATTACCTAAGAGAAAAAAAATTATGAATTTCAGAAATGAACGAGTTATAAACTGAGAAATAAGAAAACAAATCATGGATATGATCAAAAAATTGCAGACAGAAATTGCATGTGGCCCATTTTTGAATAGGTCATGCTTTTAGATATTTATAATTAATGTAATGGAACATTCATTAAGAGAATTCCATTCTTAAGAGATAATCTGACAAAAGATTCACAGAAGTACAAAATTATCTGTCTTGTAGGCTTTTCTAAGGTGAAACACTTACCGTTACAAACCACTGACACTGGAGAATCCTCCTATAAATTTTAAACAACAACAAACAAACAAACAAACAAACAAACAAACAAACAAACAAACGAATAAATAAATAAATAAATAGATAAAAGATTGCCTTTCATGTGAAAAAATAATAATAGTCTTTTGTTATTTGTGTGAATTTAGTGGAGCATCCACCATACAAGAGCCGAGAATGATCTGTTCTTATACTGTAGTTCTTGAATACGAAAAAGGAGGTGGCACGGTGGTTTAGTGGTTGCCACTGTCGCCTCGCACCTCCAGGGTCCGGGTTCAATTCCTGCCTCAGGGTCTGTGTACATGGACTTTGCATGTTCTCCCCGTGCTTGGTGGGTTTCCTCCGGGTGCTCCGGTTTCCTCTCACAGTCCAAAGAAATGCAGATTAGGCTAATTAGTGTTACCAAATTGCCTGGAGTGTCTATATGTGTGTGTGTGTGTGTACCCCTGGGATAAGCTCCAGGCCCCCTGCAACCCTGTACACAGGTTAAAGTGGTACAGCCCATGAGTGAATGAAAGAGAGATAAGAATGCTACTATCTTTAAGACTTTAAGACTTTAACAGCACAAAATTGTCTTCAACACTAAAAAAACAAAGACAACAGAAGAGCATTTAATACAATAAATTTGAACAAATATCGAGCAAAGTAATAAATAAGGCTGATCAAATATTTTATTCAAGGACTACTTGCATGTACGTAGGTGTACAGTAGCTTCCTGTGTTTGGTTTCCTGCCTATTTTATAATATGTTTATGTTTTGTGTGAACCAGCTAAAAGTCCAAACTGTCACAACACTCAGAAAAACAAGCTGAATAAAAATCAGAGAGCCTTTTCTTCTCCTTCTTACTGTAGAGTTTAGGTTTGTTTTCCAAGTGAATTCCACAGTCTCAACCAGAGGCTACAGTACATAACTAAGACAAGCAGTGGTTGTGTCTTATATATTTCACACTTTGGTTTGTGCTTTGTAGTGAATGTTGAATTTGTGCTGTGTAATGAATTTTTGAAGGATAAAAAAAAAGGGAAGGAGAAAGAAAGTTCATTCAAGACTGAGTTATTTTTTCTATGATACTATTTCCAGAACATAATTTAATAAAGGGAAGCATGTAACATTTCACGGAAAGAGGATAAAAGCTTGAATCGTATATATATTTATTTTTATATGTTATTTTTAGTGCAATATGTAACTTACTGCTATATTTAATTCTATTTTTACTTCTATTTATTGTTATTTTCCTTTAAATTTTTATTTCTTTAATTATTTTTTTTTCCTTGTCAAAACTAATTTTTTCCTTTCTTCCCGGTAAATGAATCAAAGCAATTGTATAACCAAGACAAAGCAATTTCCCTCTGGGATTAATAAAGTTCTTTGAATCTTGAATCTTTGAATCTTGAATATCTTGATTTGCTGTTGTTTTTCATCTACTTGCTATTCTCTCCTGTCCGCTTTCCCAGGACGACGTCATCCACTTGTAAGCATTCCATTAGAAGTACATTCCCAGAATGCTTTCACAGTTCAACTCATTTCTACATTATTTGTGAAGATGTGCCATTACGGTTCATTACCGCTATACATCATTCCATAATCCTATGTAAATAACATTTTATTAAGACTATTTGCAAAGAGGAGGAGAGAGTATGTCACTTCATCAGGCAGAAGTTAACATGAGTTTGTAACCTAAATTTAAAACATCATGGTACAGTAGACGTCATGTACTTTACTAATAACCATACACAGTTCACTGTTGAACTCATATACGTTTCCAAAAATATAAAGCTCGACTACATAAAGCTACAAGAAAACTCCAGTAAGCTAATATACAGTACAGTATTGTATATTGTCATGTACCCATTACTCAAATATTGAGTTAAAATATTCTATTATAGAACTCAAATCCTTGCTTATAAAACCCAAATGTTCTACAAAAAAACTCTGATTCTTGAATAAAGATATGAATGTGAATACTCTGCAACATTACAGAAATATTGTCATCATGTTCTAGAATTTAACTCCTTTCTGAGACAACTTTAATACTTTACAATAAAACTCAAATTTACATAGTGCAATGCTTTTACTGTATATATTATTTATAAATTTCCCTACAGTTTAGTACTGTAGAACTCAAATCCTTCTTTAAACAACTCAAATACTCCCCAAAATAACTCAGATACATGAATATAGACAGTTCCATCTCTTTAAGTTTAATTACTTAAATGTTGTCCTCACATTCTCTAGAATTAAAATCCTTTCTTATACAACTCAAATATACAAATCCAATATCCCACTTAAATATTGACCACAAATTCTCTACTATATACTATATATTCAATTCATTTCTTATGAAACTCAAATGTTCTACAATAAAACATAGACGCTTTGATATACAGGCAGTGCAGACTTGAAATATTCTCCAACAGAACTCAGAAACTTGAATATTTAATACAATGTTCTTTTTTTTTAAATATTGACCATAATGTTAGGTTTAAGATGAGTTTCCAAATTGTTAATTTTTAAGTTGAATTAAAAGAAAAATGATTATTGCTTGATGTATCTGTCATACCTCAACACATTTACTGGCCCCAAAAGAGAGGGACAAACACAAGTCCTCTGTTTATTATCAGCAAAGAAAACATATTTAAGCATTTGGCAAGGTGCCCTGTGTCACGTACGTCCCGTACATCAAAACAACCAGTCATTAGCATGTAAGTCATACAGAAACCCGGAGACAGACTGATGATAGGAAACACATTAGCACTTTCCGGTTAGACAAAAGGGGTTCCAGCGGACACCAGCTGTTTGTATGTATATTCGCCTGGACGTGGGGTTTAGGAAGTGTTACCATATAAGGATTCAGGAAGCAGGGGGAGGGGGTGTTGGGGGGGGGGGGTCAGTTTTATGGGCATAGAGGCATGGGAAAGTTCACATCATATTACATAACCTTACACTCATATACCCTAACAAATAATATGTTATAATTCAACTATACAAATATACTGTATGAAACTCAGATACTCTAATATAGGGAATAAAAAAAACACTTTGCTTTTTAATAAATTTTTGGCCATTTACATACTTTATAATAAAACTTATATACTTTTTTAAATACAACTCAAATACTCATAAGAAAGTATGGAATAATGTCAGGGAATATATACTCTGATATATTATTTCATTATTGTTCTCACATGCTCTTCTATAGTACAAAGATCCGCATTCTATGACTTGTAGAAGGGGAATATCATGACAGAAATATCAATGTGCCTTTATCCGAGACAAAACACAAAGCAAACCATGGAAAGTAAAAATGTGAGATGTTATAACCAGACATTTCACAGAGAATGACAGGTGAAAAATTCTGAAGCTATGTTTAAATGTCATACAGCATCTTGATTTGTGTTTCAGCTGTTTTGGGACGTTTGGATATAACATGACATTTTCTGCTGTGTGCTCCCTTTGGAAAAATATGTCATTCATGTGCTTTTCCAGAAGTCATGGATATTGGTGAAGAGGCAGGAAGTATTGTCCATTTGCTTGATTTGTACGCATGTACATATTTTCCTTCTACATCCAAAACCCTATATAGTAAACGTACATAATAGATATTAATGCTAGTTAGTTTTTTCTTGGGTTTTATCCCTTTTATCCCAGGGTTCACAATATTGAATGATTTGATCTGCAAGATCTGGCACAGGGACCGGCATGTACGTGATGTAAGGTTAAAGATTTTGCCCAAGGACCTAACAATGGTGGTCCTGTTCGTGGCGAGGCTCAAACCCCTGACCCTCCAATCAGCAAGCTAAAGCCTCAACCACCTGAGCCACCACGACTGGTTATAAAGGACTGCATATGTATTTGGAATATGAAATGGTTGGAGGGATGTTAAGAAAAAGTCATGCTTTATTTTTTTTAAATGCACCTTTAACTGTTGTTTTATTCCTTTTTTTTAAAATGACAATCATAAAATCAGCTGTGCACATTAAATGTCAATCAGTATTGCTGATGGATACCTGCGTGGAATTTTTTACAGACTCGATTAAGTAAATTAAGGACTAAACAGAATAAATACAAGACCTGTTGAATTACTTTGATGCAATGATGAGGAATTCGTTGATATAAACCAATGAGCACCTACAAAATGGCACAAGACATTATGTAATCATTCAGAAAAAGCCATTATGCATTCAACTGGATATCACAGCAGTACACCAAACCAGACCTCTTAAAGTTTTTATTCTAACCCTACCCCTTTTTTTTTTTTACTATTGTACTTTTTTTTACAGCTCCTAAAATCTAATATCGCAATTTTATGCCTTGTCTTATGATCACGAAAATGGCTGCCCTTAGGCTAGTCAAATCTAA
Organism: Clarias laeviceps; assembly: GCA_030014305.1. Taxonomy (NCBI): domain Eukaryota; kingdom Metazoa; phylum Chordata; class Actinopteri; order Siluriformes; family Clariidae; genus Clarias; species Clarias laeviceps. The sequence continues at coordinate 7,488,080 of JAQMYJ010000021.1, forward strand.
AATGTTACACTCAGATAGAGTGTGATATTTTCACAAGCTTAATATCATTAAAATGTATAACAGTTTCACTCTATCATGCCCATGCTGTCACCCATGACCGCTACATCACCCTCCACCCTCTCGCCTGTTTTCCTCTGGTTTTTCCTCTAACGTAAACAGTCCAGAGGGTTATCGTGGTGTGTGCTGGAGTGGATTCCTGACATTCTTCCCAGCCTGGACGGAGAAGCATGGGTGCTGCGGTCATGCAGCGAGTCCCGTATGATATGGAGTGTGTTTCTCTCTCATCTGTTTGCATAAACAGCTAGGTTTCCCCACATGGTCATCTGCTAGTTCTGACTTTAATTACCTTTCTTTTTTTTTTTTTTTTGCTGGAATCCCAGAGATGAGACATGTCCCACTGAGCATCTGTTCATAATGACGATGAATTTCACAGCCTTATAAAAGCTTAATTTTGACGTTCAGCCAGGGATTTCAGAAAGACTAAGCAGTGTGTGTGTGGTGTGTGACCGCTGGCACTTGTGGAATGGCTGTTCACATACAGCTATGTGTGTTTGTGCAGAGCAAAAAGAAGCAAAATAAGATTTTTTGGAGGTCAGCTTGTCCTGCACTTTGCTGTCGGTCCAGTCAGAATTTCTGGCTATAGACTGAAAAAAAAAGCAAAAATACACACTGATTAACAATTCATTATGTTTGATTTATTTATTTATAAATATGCACATATTATACGAATAAACTGAATTACTTTAACAAATGTCAGCAAGTTATCTTTGACAATTGTCTATTATTGTTTTCTGGCTGAAGAACAAATCTAATGCTCTAATCACATTAATAAATACAATTAAACAAATCAGAATAATAAATAAATAAATGAATAAATTAAATGTTGCAAACATACAGTACTGTATTACTAATTATAAAATTAAAGTTTATATCGTGTTAAGCATGTTACCTACAGTGTATGGTATAGAAATGGAGTTCAATTCAAACCGGGACTTTTAATTGCTTTGAATAACAGTTATAAATGTAAAAACGTTACATTTATTCCTCTATATAATCCCCTGCTACACTAATGCACTTATCCCAGTGTTTCACTAGTGCTTGGATACCATCAAGGTAAAATGTTTTCTCAGTATGCCGGAGCCATAATCATACTGCCTGCTTCATGTCTAAAATGCTGGCCTCCCAAGAGCTCCTTTAAAACATGTGGAAATGGCTTGGAGTGAGGTCAGGACTGTACGGCGGATGTGGCAATAACTCCCAGTTCCTGTAATGTGAAAGTGGTATTAGTGAATGATTGTGTGTACAGTTCATACACACACACACACACACATTCATCTCTTCCACAAGTTGGTAGAAAGTTATCTGTCAACTTAAAAGGATTGAACATTCACTTGAACGACTGCAGTGGGCTCCAAGCCACCTCGGCCGGCGACATCATTTACGGACGAACGGCCTTCTTTAAAACGCTTGCACCATTCAAATGTTTTACTGCGGCCAAGAGTCCCATGAATGTCCTGTGCTTGAACATCAATCAGTTTTATGCCAAATAAATACTTATTTTCCACCATAATTTGCAAATAAATTCTTTAAAAATCCTACAATGTGATTTTCTGGATTTTTCTTCTCTAATTTTGTCTCTCATAGTTGAGGTATACCTATAATGAAGATTACAGGCCTCTCTCATCTTTTTAAGTGGGAGAACTTGCACAATTGGTGGCTGACTAAATACGTTTTTGCCCCACTGTATATGCACCTATTTAGCTCAACAAATTTTTCTATCAGTATTCAGGTTTTAACATGGAGTGGATGGACATTTCCATGTGAAAACTAAAAAGGTCAAAATATGTGTGTGAATTCTGGCTCTTAAAGTTCCTCAACCTCAGCCACACCTTTCAAGTTTATAAAAGGTCTCACCTTAGCATGTACTCATGACTGTTTTTAAACCTTTTTTTGCCATTTGCCAAAATATGAAGAAAGTCAAGCTTAATTTAAACCACTTCCACCTGTAAAGTTCAATTGTTCATGCAGGCCATTTAAAGGCCATCTATATTTTTAGGTTTGAATAAAACATTCTAAAATACACACACCAGCCACTACATACTGTAAGGTATTTTTGACTTCAGAACTGCCTTAATTCTTCATGACATAGATTCAACAAGGTGCTGGAAACATTCCTTAGATATCTTGGTCCATAATGTACACAGTTGCTGAATATTTCTCAGCTGCACATCCATGATGTAAATATCACATTCCACCACATCTCAAAGGTGTTCTATTGGACTGAAATCTGGTCCATTTGAGTCGGTGAACTGGTGAAACTTATTCTAGCTGTGTGTTATCCTGTGGTCCTAATGGGATGAACATGATCATTTAAACGATGCTTAATTGGTACTAATCTCTCCACACCATTACACACCACAAGCAGCCTGAACCATTGATACAAGCAGATTCATGTTTTTTATGTTGTATACACCAAATTCTGACCCTACTATCCAAATATTGCAGTGGAAATCAAGACTCATCAGACCAGGCAACATTTTTTTCCCCCAATCTTCTGTAGTCCAATTTTGGTGACTTATAGCCTTATAGGCTATAGACTTATAGAACAGGAAACCAAGGCTATAATGCGAATTATAGCCTTGGTTTCCTGTTCTTAGCTGACAGTAGTGGCACCCGGTGTGGTCGTCTGCTTCTGTAGAATATCTATTTCAAGGTCCGGTGTGTTGTGCATTCCGAGTGCTATTTGTTACATGCCTTGTTTGCGAACGAGATGTTAATAAGAGTTACTGTTGCCTTCTATTAGGATTATAGGAACCAGTCTGGTCATTCTCCTCTGACATCAACGAGGCAGTTTCCAGAGAACTGACACTCACTGGATATTTTCTCTTTTTCATGAATAAACTCTTAGAAATTTTTGGATATGAAAATCCCACTAGATCAGCACTATCAGAAATACTTAGACCAGCATTTCAGCCACCTCATTCAAAATCACTTAAATCACCTTTTTTTTTTTTAGGGGGGGGGGGGTTACCCGATTTTCTCCTTAATTTAGTCATGTCCAATTCCTCCCTGTCACTAGGGGGCTCCCACATTTAAGGCTACTACTACCACTCAGTAGGGAGGGCCGTAGACTATCACGTGTTTCCTCCGACCCACGTGACATCACGAATGCATCTTTTCGAACTGCTCGCTCACGCACCGTTGGGGGCGACGTAACACACTCGGAGGACAGCGCTATCCGCTCCTTCCGTTTCAGCTCACAGACGCCCCTGATTGGTGTAGAGCTATGATTAATGTGGGAGCACTAAGTACCTCTCATCCCTTCCCTCTGAGAGAGCTCGGCCAATCAGCTTTCTCTAGACCTCCGGCTGCAAGAGGTTACAGCATCACCCGGGAATCGAACCAGTGATCTCCAGATGATAGGGCGCGCACTTTACCACTACGTCACTAGGAGGCCTTAAATTCCCTTTTTGACACATTCTGATGCTCGGTTTGAACTTCACGAGATCATCCTGACCATGTCTACATGCGGCCATGTGATTGCCTGATATGGTATATGCTTCAACAAGCTGTTCGACCGGTGTACCTAATAAAGCGGCCACTGGGTGTATATTGGTCAGGCTGTATATTCTTCACACGAACTCATTCTTTATTCCTTCCACCATCTCTGTCACTCACTTTAGAGTCTATAGCTATATTTTTTATAAAACATAAAATTGCTAGTCAACTTTAGCTACGGCTAGAGCGTGGAATATACTGGACAGTAACACTAAGCTCTAAGAAACCCGAGAATCATCTGAGCTGATGAGACTAGACTGAAATGTTTTTTAGAGCTGTAGGTTGCAAATTAGATCAGCCAATTAGGTTCGTACACACACACACTCGTGTGCGCACACACTCACGCGGACACACATCGAGTTGATGGTGTGAAAGAGTGTAGCTTTACCCGCAGTGCTAAGCGTGACTCCCCTAATGAACCGTGACTACATTATCACTTCACTGCAGTTGTTACGGAGGTGCTATCTGCTCCGCTAGACGCAATGACGCTGTGCATGCGGGTGTGTGTTTGTGTGTGTCTGTCTGTCAGAGTGTGTGAATGAACTCTACGTGTATTCAGTGCTCGTAACACTCTCATCGACACATCCGAAGCTCTGGGATGTTGCTGTCTGCACTCCAGTTATTTTGCTACTCTGACACATATTTGAACAAGAGACAGAAACCAGTGTTTTGGCATGAAGCTGCGCTGTCACACCCGTTACAGGCTTTTTCTCTAGCCTAAATAAATAGTTAGACACTGAAAAGTGCATGTGTCCATCTGGCTAATGAAACGGAGCCTCTATTCTGTCCACAGCCCACAGGAATGCTCAGCCCACACTGTATTTAAAACTCTGTGTTTGAACAGTGACACTTTTTTTTTTTTTGCTGGTGTTGGTTTGGCTTCCTCCTCCCTGGATTTAATATGAAGCAATGCCTATGAGATTAACGTGCACAATGTCAGCTCTAATTCACTGAATTTCCATGAATATTGTATGAATCATATAACACGGGTGCTTGTTATGTGCGACTGCCAGTGGAAACGGCCTCGATCGCTCGTCTTTATTAACGATTTGCAGTGACTTGCAGACCGCAGAAGTGGGATTAATTGGGAAATGAGCAGAAGTATCTTAACTCTTCACATTCAGACTAAAGCAGTGTCACATTCTTGACTGACCGAATCAGTCACTCACTTGTGTTTCTCACACACACACTCACACACTGAAGATAAGACTCCTCTGGTTGGAAACATGATTACAGGATATACAGAGCATGTACACGGGGAAGATCCTAGTCACATCTGTAGATCTGAGATTTCAAGCAGACAGCAACTGCCATGTATTTACACTGAAGTACAGTCGTGACCATTTCAGTTTTTAATAACAATTATATGTCAACCGTGAAATAAAAGAAAAACATGAATATAAATAATACTTATTAATTGATAAAAGCTAAGTTAATGGTTGGACAAATAAATGGATGATAAAATGGATAAACATGGATGGATGGATGGATGGATGATGGAAAGCGGGCTGAATGAATTGGAAACATAGATAAATAAAAAGATAAATACATAGATTAGGAGGTAGATAAATGGATGAACAAGCAAACAAGCAAATAAATACATGAATGAATGGATGGATGGATGCATGCATGGATGGATGGTGGAAGGAAAAGAGGACTGAATGTATAAATAAATAAATAAATAGGTGGATGGACGGACAGACTGCTGGATAAAAAGTATGGGTTGATAAACCAAATAAGGTAAACAATAATAATAATAATAATAATAATAATAATATGTGCATATATTAAACACGTACATAAGTTAGTAAAATAGCTGGACAACCATATACTATTTTATATATAAATAAATATTTAGTTGAAGAGGTTGAATTGGAGTATGGATGGATGGATGGATGGATGGATGGATGGATGGATAGATGGATGGATGGATAAATCAAATGATAAGTAAGTTAGTTAACAAAATAAATAAACAAGCAACAAACTTTTTAAAAAATGCACAAGTAAGTAGATGGAGGGAGGGGGGTGAAGGGTGGATGGTGAAAGGGAAAGGTGGCTGGATGAATTGGTGGATAGATAAATAAACAGATAAATTCATGAATTATTAGATGAATTAATTAATAAACAGATGAACAAACGCACAAGCAAATAAATATATAAGTGGATGGATGGATGGATGGGAAGGAGGGAGGGATGAATGGATGGTAGGAGGGAAAGAGGGATGAATGAATTGGTGGATGGATAAATAAATACATAAATTAGTTGATGGATGAATAAATAAATAAATAAACAAACACACAAGCAAACAAATACATAAGTGGATGGATGGATGGATGGATGATGGATGGAAGAACAAACAAACAAGCAAATTAATATATGGATGGATGGATGATAGAAGGGAAAGAGGGTTAAATAAATTGGTGGATATATAAATAAACAGATAAATACATAAATTAGTTGACTGGTATTTCTTCTATGGCGTATTCACAGCTCATACCCAATTATTTACGAAACAGACTTCTGATTGACCACAACCCTGGCCAGTATTAAGTATCTCTGGATGAATCAATAAATAATCAAACCATAATTGTAAACTCTCCATGAACAACATGAGCAAGGCTTTAAAACAGCTCTCACCCACATTTGAAGAACTTTGTCAGATCTGAATTCTCAGTGTTTTTCCTGTTATATTTGAGAGATCAGCGGCACATCTGTTCATATACTGTATATAAAAGTCAACAACTGTGTTAAGTGTGAAAGCTTTTTGGCAGTGCTAGAGTTTAGACGCAGTGTAATGTAAAAGAGAGTTAAACGATTCTCCTGTCCTTTACTACAGAAGACGATACAGAAGTTACTGTGTGATTGTGCCAGAGAGAGTGAAGTGGAAGGGGACTACTGTAGACACACCCTCATTTCCCTGCAGGCATGAAGCTCAGCACCTGTTTGACATCAGCAGCTGTCATTGTTCAGCTCCCAGATGTAAGTGATATGCAAGATCTCCTCCTCTATTCATCCTTATGTCCCTTTTCTCCAAAGCCCCAGGTCGTATTTTGTCCCCTCAAAGAGAGAGAGAGAGAGAGAGAGAGAGAGAGGATAACTGCTATGTGTGTGTGTGTGTGTGTGTGTGTGTGAGAGAGAGAGAGAGAGATTGGCACATGTGTCAGGCATACGCTACAGAAGCCATGTGCTCGAGGCCTTCCGCATCAGGTTACACACATAATCTTTAAAGAGGGTCTGTCTCATTTTGGAGTGATTCCCCCTCTCTCTCTCTCTCTCTCTCTCTCGTTCTGTTATATCACGACAGCTAAATGGACTGTGTACTGAACTGTAATGACTCTCATTATGAAGAGTGAGACAGCCAACCTCGCTGTACAAAAAAAGTCTGCTTAGTAAAAACATGTCATAAGCCATAAATCTGTACTTCTCTCACTTTCTCACTTTCGCTTTCGACCCGGAACATTCCCCAACCTGAGAAGATGACAGCAGCTGAAGCGGAGCTGAAGGAAAAATCTCCCTGGAATGACTTACATCTTTCAGTGCCGCCCATTTTATAATATATATATATATATATATATATATATATATATATTTCTTTTTTTTATCTTTTCAGGTGCATGTAACTCTTTTTATATTAGTGAACGGTTTCCTTCCTAATGTGATTAGGGTACCTGGGAATAGCAGCAGGACCGAGAGCGGTAATTAAGTCTGGTGCTGTGAGGCCTGAGGGTGCTGCTTTTGGGTAGCAGCTAGATAGCCATACTAATTATTTTCCTGGTACTAGTGCGAGGAACATACAGTACTTAGTAGTAGTCTAAGGTAGATGACTAAGGTGGCAGAACATGCTCAGAAGTTAAGCAGGGTCAAGTGATAGTAAACAAGAGCAAGGAAGAGAGAGAGAGAGAGAGAGAGTCCTCGAGATCAGTTCTTCTTGGTCATGACACAGAGTTCAGACTGGCACAAGGCCACTGAGTAACAGATGTTCGAGTGAAACAGGTATCCTAAATAAAGGGGACAGGTGATGTTCACAGAGCTCAGGTTATGTTTTTGGACTGAGAACTATGTGTGTGTGTGTGTGTGTGTGAGAGAGAGAGAGAGAGAGAGAGAGAGAGAGAGAGAGAGAGAGGGCAGATGGTGTCTGGAGAAGTGAATTAAAATACTCAAGTGCAGTTATGGGTTAGCAGATGGGGCTTTGATCAGCCAAAAAATAGAAGGAGCACAAGGAGGAAAACACATAATGACAGCAGACAAACAACTGGAGGACTGACGTGGGCATGCATGCATGTATGTGTGTGTGTGTGCATGTGTGTGTGTGTGCCTTTACGGGAAAAAAAAAATGGCGATATATTAAATAATACATTTCCATGTATCGGAAACTAGTGCTTATATTTATTAATATATTGCAACATATGAATGGACCGTGTATATATATATATATATATATATATATATATATATATATATATATATAAATGAAGACAAAA
>JAQMYJ010000021.1:7524202-7536658 GCA_030014305.1 Clarias laeviceps
GTTTGAATCAGTTCAGTCAGTGTTTTAATCAGTTCAGTTAGTGTTTGAATCAGTTCAGTCCATGTTTGAATCAGTTCCATCACAGTGTTTTAATCAGTTCCATCACAGTGTTTTAATCAGTTCTATCACAGTGTTTGAATCAGTTCAGTTAGTGTTTGAATCAGTTTAGTCACAGTGTTTAAATAAGTTCACTCAGTGTTTAAATCAGTTTAGTGACAGTGTTTGGTGAATCAGTTCATTCTCAGTGATTTAACCAGTTCAGTCAGTGTTTAAATTGGTTGAGTCTGTGTTTAAATCAGTCAGAGTTTTTGAATCAGTTTAGTGACAGTATTTGAACCAATTCAGTCACAGTGTTTGAATCATTACAGTTATTTGAATCAGTTCAGTTAGTGTTCGAATCAGTTCTGTCACAGTGTTTGAATTATTTCACTCAATGTTTGAGTCAGTTCAGTCACAGTGTTTGGCCCATACATAGCATCTTAATTGTTTATGTATAATTGTGTAATTCTACTCCAGTTTTTCACACCTTTCATTTTTACTACTAGTTCAGAAAATATGTAATAAGATGTTTCCCTATAAAACACCACACATGGAATTATGCAGTGACCAAAAAAATAAACATTAGATAAACAAATCCAAACTGTTTCATCATGTACATTATTAACAGTAATACTAATGAAGCATTGATCTATGCATTTAACCAAATTTATGAGACTTTTAAAATTCTCAAGTAGGCAAAGTAGAAAATTAATAGTCAGTATTAGAAAAACCTGTGCACAAAAATGACCCCCTAAACACTTCCAGATGGCTGAATTCCAGAACACAAAATGCTTTTTGAATCTCTAATGTACCACTAATGCAATGTTGTGGTGTTCCCCTATAAGGATATTAATGCCATTTATTTTGAAACCTGATAATAATCGAAATGCTTGTAAATCTTATAACTTGTCAAGGATTTTTTTTCTTCCTCTTGAATAAATGTTATAGATAGTGATACATTCCTGGACACTGTCTCCCTTCCTATGCAGGGTAGCCAGTGCATGTTGAGCAGACATAAAAGCCAAACAAAATGGACACATTTTACAAGTTTCATCAACTTCTTTGTGGTTAGAAATATTTTTTATTTGTTAAAGTTTACTATTATCATAATTATTGTTTTATTCATACTTGGTCTAACCACTGCTTTAGCTGAAAGAAGAGAAAAGCATGGTTTAAAGACATTTCCAGTATTGCTACAGAAAGGGCATAAAAACAGTGTAAACCCCACAGTTAAAATGTAGATGTTGAAATCTCTGGAATCAGACAGTGGGAACCTGCATGAAGTCTTTATTGGTATATTCCAGCTCAGGATAATATAAGCTCACCTCATGTGGTAGCATGTTTACTTTAGTGTCAGTTGTTTTTAGTGTCTTTTTATAGATGAAAAATTTTGATTGAAAGAAAGTGGAATGTTCCTCCAACTGAAGCTGGGTTCACACTGAGCAATTTTTAAACTTGTTTTGTTTTGTTGTCGCAGCTCATAAAAAATCATTTAACGGCAGAAGTTAAGGCAATATCAGAACTAAAAATTAAAAAATATATATATTTTATTTACTGCTATGATGTTTGTCTAAAAGTCACCAAAAGAAAGACAGAATAGGACTACATCAAATTTAAATACAAATACAAGCTAAGGACTTTAATTACCACTAAAAAAAATTACTTTTTAAGCATGCTTACCATGTCCCTCATACATGCAAAGGTATAATACAGGTTACTAAGCAAAATAAAACTTATTAAATTGTGCTTAAACTGTATTTTCTCTTCATAAAATCTGTACTGTTTTACTATTATAACAAGGGGTAGCTTGTTGTAATTTTGAGCAATCCCATTTTCCGCACAAGTTGGGATCACACGGGTTAATGCCATACGTAGAATGTAGTGGTTTTATTTAACCACAGGTCACTCATTAGAAGATTCTAATTGTGTAATTGGACATGGAGAAAACTTGATATCAAACATTCTCTTATATATTTTGCTGGGATCATCTCATACATTATGTCTGAAATGGCACAATGTAAATCAGACATAAGGAATTTGTACCGGATAGATACTCAGAGTAGTTGGGTCTTATTGGCAAATAATAGTCCATCATAATTGTAAGTAGACTTCATTTTTGGACAAGTGCATTAAACGTTCTGACAATGTAAGCCATTAACCCCAAGCATGCAACAACCATGGCTTTGTAGAAGAAAAGAAGAAAAAAAACACACCTGGAGCCATTGGCGTACTCCATTAAGCAATAAAACTGTGATTTGTGGTTGAATGATTTCAGGTTCTCAATGCCTAAAAGTCACTCTACTGTATGTTTTGCTCCTGCACAGCCAGTCAATGATTAAACAAAGAGCATTATCTCCAACTGCTGCTTTCAGAAAGTCATAAAAACGGAGCAATACAAAGTTAATATCTTTTACTGCACTGTAAGGTCTGGCCTTGGTACAAAGCATTGAGTCCAGTCAAGATTAAAAAGAAAAAAGTCGTAGACATTCTTTGGACAAAAATAAAACTACCGGGCTGCTGAAGTGATAGTAATGAAGGATATCTAGAACAGTTTAAAAAAGAAAGGCTTAATAACCTCAAAACCACAAAGCTGAACAGCATTGATCACCAACTATATACAAGCAAACAGGATGATGGGCCAACAAGTCTCACCCATGGCCGCAGTGTGAGCCGATACCACAGAAAAGCCGATGCTGCAAAAATTACTGAAAAAAGTCAATGCTGGCCATGATAGAAATGCGCCAGAAGTGGTGCACCACAGCCCACTGCACACACGGGGCCCAGCAGGCAAAAAAAAAACAAGACCACGAGTCAGCCTCCAAACTCCACAGATTCCAATCCAATCAACCACCCATGGGATGTACTGGACAAACAAGTCCAATCCATGGGGAACCCACCCTGTAAACCACATCACCCAAGGGATCTGCCACTAATGTCCTGGTCCCAGACACCACGGCATCCCCCAACAGGCCCTACGAAGCCACGCTCCAAGGGGCCAGAGTTGCTGAGGTGCTACAATGGGAACACAAAACCAAAGTGGTATTAATGTTAACGGTTTTAATGTTATCCGGGCACTTGATGTATACTGTATACATGTATAGAGTGATAGACTGTATAGTTTAAGCCATTATAAATATCCCTGAGTATTACTTTTCAACCAATGAGTGTGTACTGCTTGAATTAGTTTTAAGCATTAGTGCTGCTGAGGGGGGGGGAAAATCTAATATCCCTCCTTCTGTGGCATTTTTTTCCCATAAATTTAAGGGAAAAAAATCTTAACTGTTCTTTCACTATAAAAAAGCCAATTTCTGTCCATGATTTATGGCAGGCACTGTTGGGCTTATATTATTTTTGTAAGTAGTAGCAGTATTCTTGCTGAGCTACAGCGAATGGTGGAGACACCATACCTCCATAAAGTCAACTTTCCCAACACATGAAACAACATGAAATGGAAAACGTGAGCTCCGTTCGTCATGTGTCTGCATGACTGAGATTCTTTAGGAAGTGAAAGTCCACATAGGCTAAACACTAAACAGGGCCCACGACCCCTTGGAAACCTCCAGGGACGGGGCAAGAGTGGAAAAATTAAGGGGCTCGAGAAAAGATATGAAACAGACAAAATGGAGAAACAGTGTGGGAGAGGAATGAAAAAAAATGGAACGCAGGGGGTCATAGAGAGACTGGGTGAAAGGGGGAGGAGGTCACAGAGAAAGAAAGAGAAGAAAAAGAAAGAGTGAGAGAGAGTGTGTAGGAGTGTCCATTCGACATTCATACCCGGCTAAGCTTCCCATGACAGCCAGCGGCCCCATTGAGTGTCACTGCCATTCCCACAGGAAGTGACTCCATGTGAATATAATCCATCGTTTTCCTGTTGCCCTTTACATGTCTCCATTTCCCGGATTAATTATGCTGCTTGACAGAAAAAGTGAAGAACATGGAATGTTTCACGTTAACCAGAAAAAAATTTCTAAATTAAAATCTGGAAAAGGATATTTATTTTATGCTTATTTTGTAGGAATGCATTGTTTAAACATGAAACTAATCATTGTTTCGAGTTTCATGAAATTGTATGGTGTAGTGGCGTCATGGAGTAATAAGGATATTACTGTGGCAAAATTTTGACACATCACCAAAAAAAAAAAATTGGGGGATATGTGCAACCCTGGGTTTTCTAGCCTATAACATCTTACAAAAGCAAAAGTTCAAATCCTAACAAGGCCACACGAACCAAGACCAGAAGGATCTACGGAACAAAATTGCATGTGGTCTCTCTCTGGAAGGGATGTCAATCTTTCCTGTCAATCATGCAACATTGGACAATCATGGGTGTTTGTGCGCTCATGTACAATGAACAGGCCAGATAACACATAATGGTTTAGCTGCGGTTCAAAAAGATGTGATTGACTTGCTTTATGTTTTTCAGAGAAATCGCTTGCCATCACTGATTTGCAGCTGTTGTGGGTAAGATTTGGTGAAGGACCAATAAGGTGATGGTAAATAAGGAGCCAATTGAAGCAAATGTCTGGAGTGCTGGGCAGTATGAGGTCGTGCATTGTCCTGCAAAAACAGAATGCCATTGGTGATCAAACTAGGGCCATTAAAGGTGTTCCTGGAAGTACTGAGAAAATGTTCTACCTGGATACTTTGATGGTGTCCAAGAACTAAGGAAACACTGGGATAAGTGCATTAGTGTAGAGAAATACAGGAAGTTTTTACTCTGCAAAATCAAAAGTCATGGTTTGACTTGAACAAGCCTTGTAATTTTACGAAAGATGTCCAGTAAAAAATATCACATGGACATTTACTAATCAATTAGTCTTTTGCATATGAATCTTTCAACCCTCCTAACAACTCTCATAGCCAGTGTTTGATACCGATCACAATTTCTTTACCTTTCAGCATCAGGTATATACGTAATAGTGATCAGTGTTGGATGTTCATGATTTATATTTAGAGGCTGGGTTTAATCATATCCATGCCCGAGCACAAAGCCGGGCGTTTGGGAATTATCATCAGGCCGTCTGGAAATTCAGGAAGGAGCCCTGCTACGCTGGGGATATTTGGATAATCCTGAGCAGACCTACTTGTTGGACATGGGGCTATGGGTGGCATTACACAGATCGCCTGGCTTGGCACGGCCGATTCTAGGCGGATTACACGGGGCAGAGCTGTACCAGCTTGGCCTGGCAGGAACAATATCCAGACATGTGGTGCTTGCTAGAGATTTAAGATTGAATTAAACTAATTTATGAGATTCAGAGATTGATGTGATCAGCATGATATCTGGGAAGACTTCATTTTGGTTAAACCTGGGTTACATTATGCTGACATAAGCGCTTCCAGAGACCTAACATAAGGCTTATTTTAATAATGAGCGGCTGGCAGTAAGAACATTTTTACTTTTGATATGATGTTTCAAACAAAACAAAATGAAGAAATGCTTATACTGTACGACTCTTTATGAGTCATCATGAAGGGAATATGAAGGTGTCAGTGGTTGATTTTCATAATTTGCTCCATCTCACAACCCCATCACTGATTATTATTGTGTCATTTATTAATAATGTTCACAGCATCAGGACACCAGCTCAATGCCAACGATTTAGCAACTAGCAGCGTTTTTATTTGAAAATGTCTCTTCTGGCACGGTGGAGTCCTCAATATTATCCAAGAACACAAATCCTGCTATAACCATAACCCCTAACAGCTGCTAGGATGGAGACGATTTTGGCACAGAGAGCCCGGCATCCTGATCGGCTTCTTCTCCATGCATTCCTACTTTGGGAGTGGAAAGGAGGAGGGAAGGACGGAGGGAAGTGCTGGAAGAAACCGAAGGAAATGGCTACTGTATCTTAAGGCAATAATGTGAGGAGTATTTAAAGGATTGCCCTTCCAGTCTTTAGACCATTCCTGAAATGCCATATTATGGTTATTTAGTGTCAGTTTAGTGCATCCAGAATTACAAACAGCAGCAAATACAGAATGGATTTTTTAATGCTGTGAGCTCGTTTGAGATGATTAATAGAGACGTCAGATGTAATTACAAATCCATCCCGCACACTGTGCATGCAAGCGTTAGCGTGTAAGCACTCGATCCCTTTTCAGATTCCTTATCTTTGGAAGTCCTGTCCTTTGTGGCGTCACCCATCAAGACTCCCTATCAGGAAGGAGAAGGGAGGGAACTGGACAGAGAGAATACAGATCCGTCTTCCCACACACACTGCCAAGTATCTCTTAAGGAATGCTGCAGGGACGAGAGACCTCATGCAGCGTCCCTGTCACTTCCTTTCTTCCCTTCTCTGGAGCTTTCTCATTTTCATTCCCACCTTTTCCTTGCCGTCTTCCTGCCCTGTGCTGCACCTCATTCTCATTCTCACAGCTATCTAATCTACACTGTGTCTCCCACATCTTTCTCATCTTTCTATGCCTCCTAGCCTTCTGGAGCCCTCTATGTGTGTGTGAGGATGTGTGTGTGTGCGTGTGTGTGCGTGATCACGCACCCATTTGTGGTGATTGAATAAAGATTCGGGTTTCCATTACCGTCTCCGAGTCTGGCAAAAAACCCTTCACGCCATGACATCTTTTTTTTTTTTTTTACATGCTAATTTGTGGTTGCCATTAGAATCCTGTCAACCTGTTTTTACAATCATTCTTTACTTTTTTTTTTTTTTACTGTTTCTACCAACGAATTTAATATCGAACCTATAAAGCTCAATATGGGTCATCAGGTTTACTCACCTTGTCATTTTATCCTGGCTGATTGCATTGGGTGGGACTCTATTGGAAAAAGATAACCTCAGGCAACCCTGTGTACAACGCAGAATTAAAAATATACTCAGCATCAACTTCCTCTTGTGCTTTGTGCCCGGATAAAATGGAAAGGTTTTACTGTACCTAAGGCGACCGGTGTTCATAGATTACATGATACCTACATAAGATCTTTTATGACAAGTGACAAGAAAGCTACTTAATCATTCATAACGGCCTGTTCCTACAGGTGGCAGCTGTCTGCTTTGTCAGATTTAATGTCAAGTTGACATAACACCTCAATCAAGTAAAATAATGCTGTGTTGTGACATTTACTTGCCATGGAATGTCAAATTGACTGTGTATTTCAGCGAACTTCTAATATAAACTGTGTCAATGGTTTAATGAGAATGAAAATCATATATTACAGTGTTCATAGCAATCAGCTTTTGAAGCAATTGTAAAATATGTTAGTTATTTTACAAAGTGGTGTTCGAATCAAACCGGGACTTTTGATTGTAGAGAATAACAGAATTCCAGATCCGCCAGGAAATGCACTGCGCTGTTCAAAACGGGCAGATCCGCGGCGCACGGTAGCTAGCCGATGCCACCGTCAGTGGGGATGCACTACACCTGCCAGCGTGTCTATTTAGCCATCTGGAAATTGACACTTGCTATCGTTAGGTACCACCAGGTAGAGAGCATGTCACTCCAGTAATAGGGCCAAAGACAAAAAAAAGGCAAAGACAAATCAGATCTTCAGAACAAGCCTCAGTCCTAGTGAGAGAGAGCAGCACCAAGTTAAGGGAGAAAGTAAAGTAAAATAAGACATAAATGGATAACTCATCGTGAGCAGACAAGAAAGTGTTTAATTTCAGTTTGCAAAGCCCCGTCTGGTCTCGAGGAGATGGAGGAGCTTTGTGTTTTGTTTTTTTGTTTCCTTTTAAATTTCAATTAATAAACCCACGTTATCTCCAAATGGACCCTCTTGTGCACACCTATTTCACTGCCCAGCTCTGAAGCCCTAAGGCTCTTTATCTCATTATTACACCTCATGGTGTGGCAATCAAACCTGCACCAGGTAACAGTAATCCCCTGCTACACTAATGCACCCATCCCAGCATTTCACTAGTGCTTGGACACCATCAAGGAAGAACGTTTTCTCAGTACACCAGAGCCATGATCGGACCGCATGTTTCACATCTGAAATACTGGCTTCCCAGGAGCTCCTTTAATGGCCCACACATGAGGAAATGGCTTGGCGTGAGGGTACCTGATGGTAGCCCAGCTGAGTTCCTGTAATGTGCAAGTGGTATTGGTGAATGATTGTGTGTACAGTTCCCACAGACATTTTCAAGGATCAGGTGTTCCACTCAACCGCAGGGGGGCTCCGAGCCACCCTGGCTGGGATCGTCAATCATGGATGTGCAACATTCTTTGAAACGTTTGCACCGTTAAAATGTTTTACAACGACTAAGAGTCTCATCACCGTAGTGTAAATGTCAATGGTTTTTATGCCTTCATTCACCAGAAATTTCATCACAATTTCAGGTTTGACTTTCACCCCTAGTATAAACTGCTAATGTTACCGAAGTTGAGCTTGACTGTCAGGGAATAATGTTGCCATTAAACATCTCACCCTATGACAGTGTTATAGAGTGACTGTCAAGCTCTAGACACTAGAGAGCATTTGGAAAAGCTACCTTTTTTGAGTTTTGCAAATGAATCAACCAGATATACAGTAACTAATAACACGTTCCAATGTAAATCAACATGTCAAAAAAAACAATTGTACTGTGTGTGTATGTATACAGTACAGTATATATGTAAGGTGATGTGAGGACATTCTGTATGTAGAAGGTAATACCCATTCTGTCTAGCTTTTTTTTCTATCATATCATTAAAGCCATCTGGTACAATAGCACAGTTTCAGGGTCCTTGGTCCTCCAGGATTCAAGCCTAAGCTGTGTGTATGGGTTTTATCTGGGTTATTCAGTTTCACATACCTCAGTGTGAATGTGTGGTAGTATATATTCATCCATTCATCTTCTACACCGCTTATCCAGTAAAGGGTCATGGGGGTCTGGAGCCTATCCCAGGAGACATTGGGCACAAGGCTGGGTACACCTTTGGACAGGGTGTCAATCGATCGCATGGTATGAAAACACACATACAAACCCAACAATCACCAGGAGAACATGCAAACTTCATGCACACAGACCTGAGGAGGGAATCGAGTTGCAAGGCCGGAGTGCTCGCTATGCCACCGAGCCACCCATATGTATATAAATAATATTACATTATTTTTGCATTCATTTATGAAATCACTAAAATAACCAAAAAATATATTATTATTATTATTATTATTATTATTATTGTACTCTATTATAGCTTGCTGGTATGATGTCTGTTAATACATGTTGTTATTATGTTAATATCTGGAACACAGTTTCTAGGAAGAATTGGTTCCAGATTTTTTTTTTTACCTACTGGGAATTATTTTTTTTTAATAAGAAAGAACGAAAATGAAAAAAAAAAAAAAGCATTAGTTCCTACACCCTCGTTACATGCTGTTCAGATTAATTTGAGGCCACTGTAGCTTCTATGCCTAATTGGAAGCTACTGTTCCTTTCCTTATTCCTGCACATTCATTACAGCATTTTAGCTGTAGTGTCACATCCTCCATGAAAACCACTTAATTGACCAGCTCTGATACTGTCTCGCCTAACCAGTACTGATGTGGTCTTTTGTGTGGCTGAAAATAGCCGACATTTTGCACTGACCCTCTCTGTGCATCCGCCCGTCCCACTGCTCAGGAACAAAAATACATGGAAAGTGTTCTAAATGTGTAATTTCTCTTCACAGCCCTGAAAGTTCAATCCATTACAGCCATTCGATACATGAGCCCTGTGTGCAATCCGCCATGGTTGTCATGGCATCCGCATAGCAACCGAGCGCTGACTTCTAGTTACCTTTTGTAGCAGAGCGGTAAAGGGGAGGGGGGTTGTTAGGGTTGTGATGACGAGAACCCCAGAACTGGGGATGGGGGGAAATGAGTCAAGTCAGACAGTGGGATGGTAGAAATGACTGACAGCTGCTTCATCGCTCGTCAGTGACCCATGCAAATCGCACGGGAGGCGGGGGAAAGTGAGTGATGCTTTCAGATGCAGTGCAGACAGGAAGTGGTGTCAGGCCTCAATGGGATCAGTCACATGAGGAGAATGAGGGCAATGTGAATTCCATCAGTTTGGGGAAGGAACGCATGCTTGATTAGGCACCTGAAACAGACTTTACAGAGTAGAGATGCCTTAAACTAAAGCTTATTCTAGCCAACAGTAGCCAAAAGATGAACCTCAGGTTTTATTCCTGAGACCGGTTTTATTTTAGGACAAATTTAAAAGAGCAGAGGTTTTCTCCTGAGCAGGCCAAAAATAAATCCCCCTAGATGCATCATCACTAAAACAATAATAATAATAGGCCTAATAATAATAATAAATGTTCTAGTTCTAGAGAATATTTCAGGCTTTTTTAAACTTATCTTGCCCATAATTGGACACGGTTCTACACTACACTACATTACATTACATTTCAACCCTTCTATATTTCATTTTATTATTTTTTTATATTTTATTATATATTTTTTATATTTCTATTTTTTATTCTACTATTTTATTCCAGTATTTTATTTTCATGTTTTTTATTCCTTGTACATTATGTAAATTTAAAAAGTCCTTTAAATCTAAAGTTTATTTACATATTTCTTATATTCCTAATTTGTAATTTCACTTATTTCTCTTATTTTCACACTGAAACTTTCCTTTTGAATCCTGAGGTCATCAGCAGTTGTAAAAGCAATTCACTTCATATCATACTGTTTGATAATATATATATATATATATGTGTGTGTGTTTGCACATGTGTTTTTGTGTGTGTGTTTGATGCAAGTGGATGAAAAAGTCAAAGCAGCTGAGAAAAGAGAAATGAGGCAATTTTTTTGATACCTCACTCAGACACACTTGGGCCCTTCAGCCAATCAGAGACCTCACTCTCCATGATGTCACCACACCTCTGTCATCACCGATCCATTTCTTCACACTCCTGAGCGCCTTCTCTCTGTCATGGTGCGGCGTGAGAGCGCATCTTTTATTCATCAGCGCATGAATCAGCGCAGATGCAGAGAGGGGGAATTTTCCATAATGGCTATACAATTTCACAGACCACTTTTATTGACCATCCAGTCACTCTCATTCAGTCTGGAGAACAGCACAAAGAGAGCGAATAGATAAAAGAGGAGTAGGTGTAAACACTCGAAATCATGAGCTGATTTGGCTTCAGTCTCAGTCTCACTCTTAGACATGAAAATATATACCTTCGACATGGGTCACTTAGCTTTTCTATACCAGAAAGGTCAGAGGTCAGAGTAAACCTTTTATCTTTCTGTGGAAATGCAATCATGCAATCCAAAGTTATATACTGTACATAAATACCTGATTAATATCCTAACAAAATGACAATATTATGTTTAAATAATTTGGCTGATGCTTTTGTCCAAAATAATCCAATTTAAGCTTACAATTTAACTGAGATGTTAAGGCTTAGACTTGTTGCTGAAAAGTTCAGCCATGATGATGTGGTCTTATACTTTTATATTATTAACCATAATACGTCATATTTAAAATGCACCGAAACACAATAAGCAAAACCAGGGTCAAGCATTCGATTCCTGCCTCAGGTCTATGCGTGTGAAGTTTGCGTGTACTCCGGTTTCCTCCCACAGTCCAAAGACAAGCATAGTAGGATAATTTGGTGTTTCCAAATTGCCCGCAGTGTGTGAGTGAGTGTGCTAGTGCCCTATGATTGACTGGCGCCCCATCTAGTGCCCTGAGTCCCCTGGAATAGGCTCCAGGCTTCTCATAATCTTGTACAGGATATGTGTGTTGGGTTGGGTGGGTCAGTGAGTGAGTGAGTGAGTGAAATAGACATAATATCAATATGTAAAAGCTACACATGGCCAATTTTTTTTTAATGTGCTGGCCTCGGAATCATAATCATGTATCTGACCTACACTTTAAAATTGTTATTAGTAGTAGTAGTAGTAGTAGTAGCAGAAGATAAATAATTGATAGTGATTTATTTACTCCAACCACTAACAATAAGTATGCATCTTTACATAACATTAATATACTGCCTCTTTGAAATTATAAGGTCTTGACAGACCTGATTCCAGAACAACTGATTAATTTACTTTAATATAATTTGCTTGGACCCTATTAAAAATATATTTATACAACAGTTAGTTCCGACCAAGCAATCTGCCTGGACGAGAGGCATTCGCCAAGTGGTTATATGGACAGTAAAGGCACTGGGACATTTAACTATATGTATCACTCCACCTCCTAGGTGTTTTATCCTCATTAACAAGGTGTTACACATCATAGCGCACTAGCTTTCAATTTAACGCTATTTAGCATTTAACCTGGAATCCAGAATTTAACAGATACGCAAAAATGTCAATTTAATAGATACACCAAGGGGAAAAAAACTATTTAGTTCAATGTGACATATATACATTTTTTAAGGAGTTGTATGTATTACTACCGTTCAAAAGTTTTAGAACACTTGCAAATTTCTTTTTTTTTGTTTAGTGATTTATTTTCTACATTCTACAAC